>PVJL010006628.1:69472-89322 GCA_004026885.1 Lyroderma lyra | reverse complement strand
GGGAGAGGAGGGGGCGCTGAGAGGGGAGGCGGACGTAACCGAGGAAAATGGTGCTCGCCGGAGACCGGGATATTTTCTTCTTGGGATTGTGTAAGGCATTTTGAACCCGAAAGACTCCGTCCCTTCATCCGCTTCCAAGTAATCAGCGGGAACTAACTGGTGATCCCGAATGCAGACACGACCCCGATCGGGCCCCTCCCGCCCCGGTCATTCTGCACCCCCCGCGGCCCTGCCGTACAAGGCGGGCCCCCGAGTTCCGGGACTGGGGGGCCGGCTGTGTCCACGTGGGGGACGAGGCGGCCGGGACAAGGGCCCCTCTCAGGGCTCCGGGCCTGATCCTGCCCTCCGGGCCACGGGCCGGGGGGGCCATCCATCTTCGGGGCGGTTTTCAGTCCCTTCGGGGGCCCTCCGTCGCCTCCCCGCCGGGCATCCGGCCCGCTCCGTCCACACCAGCGGCCGGTCCCTCGGTTAGTAGCGGTGGGCCCGGCCGGGGTCGGCGCCCGCCACGTTAGTCATGCCAGACAGACAGCAGAGAGGAAACCAGAGGCCAGAGAAGTGATGTCAAAAAGGAAAAAAGAAGAGCAGCTTCAGTCACCAAAAAAATAGAAAGGATGATCTTTTAAAAATAAAATATGGGGGCTTTTTTTTTTCTCTGCAATGCTCAGCCATTTTACTTGAGACATAAAAAGAAAGTTCTAGAGTTGCTCTGCGCTGCGGACTGAACGTTCGCGAGAACGGACGGGAGTGCCGGGCCGCGGCGTGTGTGGGCGGCAGTGCCGTCCGGGCCCTCAGACCACGTACTGGTACGGGTCTGCCTTCCCTTGGTCCGGCGTGGCAAAGGGGCTGGCCCAGCCTAGAGAGAAGGGGTGGCCGAACACGGCTTTCATGTTCATCCACTTTGTTTTTTTAGCCCATCTTCTCTCTTCCTTTTTCAATTGTTCTATTCCCTGAAAACAAGAACAGTCACACTTTCAGTCACGCACTTCATGGCTGTGGGTCTGGGGCGAACAGAGTAAATGCTTCCTTTGCAAGGCCATAGAGCTAACTGCACATTTTCTTCCTTTCTCTCATAAAGTGTTACAAAACAGTCGTATTTTGGGGGCTGGTCTGGGCACATAGCTACAAGTCCCTCTGGTCAGCAGGCACCTAGGCCCTGATGCCCAGTCTGCGACCCTCCGTGCCGGTAGGTGACAGAGACACCTAGGCAGACCTCGGGCTCTGCACCAGCTCTGTGGAGGGGCTCAGGCCTGGTGCCGGGCTGTGTGGGGGCAGCTGTGATGGCCCTCCACGTGGGCCCAGTCATGGGAGTCTGAAGTTACTATGACCACTTTGCAGACAAAAAAAAATTCAGGGACAGACCAGAGGCTGCTCTGGGGCTGTCGCCGCACCAGCCTGCGGGGTCAGGAAGCCCCTGCCTAGCAGAGCTGGCGGGGCCCAGCGAGGAGGCAGAGCGGGGGAGAGAGGGGTGAAGAGAAGTGACCAGAGGAGGAGGAGAAGGGATTAATTAGTACAGGTTAGAGGGTGGGCGACACACCAGTCTCCCCGGTCACAGCAGAGGCCTTCCAGGGCTCCTGGGGGACCTCAGCAGTTGTCACAGAGTCCACACCATACCCCCTGCGAAGTCTCAAAAAAGTGGGGGCTGGCAGAGACAGCTGGTCCCCACTTCTCCCTCTTTCACATGGAGCTGGTTCGTGGCCAGCAGGCTGCCTGCCGTGGTCTCTGGGGAGGCAGCCTGGGGACGTGGGATGGACGGGGGTGAGCGGGAGACACCGCTTCCCATGGGCCGGGAGGCCCTCCCTCCCTTTCCCCTTTCCTTTCCAACACGACCCCTTTAGGAATGGCCTCGAGGAGTAGGAACAGCCAGGCCTGTGCAAGCTGTCCTTCTGGTGGGGCCTGGCAGCACCCCACCCACGGGCGGGGCCACACAGCCACCCTGTTTCCTGCAGGTCTCACACAGAGAAGTTGGTCATGCTCGCTGCTCGGACACAGCTGGAGCTACACCACTGGCGACTGTTTTTACAAAAACTGTCATTTCTTACAAAAGGAAAATATTGCTGAGAGCCCCCCAACCTTCTCTAAGTTGCTGGGAGTTCCCACAGATCCACACGATGGCACCTGGGCTGTGGGCACAGCGTCCTGCCCTCTGCATGCTGACACCCCTGGGCAGCACCATTTGTTCTCTGCACTGACCCCTCCTGGGCCCCTGGCATCTGCACACTGACCACCCCCCCCCCCGGGTCCTGGCATCTGCACGCTGACCACCCCCCCACCCTCCCCGCCAGGTCCTGGAATCTGCACACTGACCTCCCGGGGACCCCGGCATCTGCACGCTGACTCCCACCCCCACAGGGAGCACCCTCTGCAGCAGTGGTGAGGACATGGTCGTCCCTAAGCCTCCACCTACGGCTAATAGCCCAGTGAGCCCCAAGCATCCCCATAGGGGCCTCCGACGACTGCTGAGAGCTGCCACTGGAGGGGACCTCAAGAAGCCAGGAGTAGTGTCAGGAGGGACTCATGGCCTCATTCATGACTCTGCCCCTTCCTCGGATCCCAAGGCCCAGAGCGGGAGAAACATCCACATGACAGCCATGGACTGACTGCCTGGAGGGTAGGGGATGGCGGCAGTGGCACTGGGGAAGTGGACTCCTGTGTGGCCCAGCCAGTGGCTCTGCAGTCCCCAGAATAGGAGCTGAGGAGGTGGAAGGCAGGAATGGGGAGAAGGCGATGGACCAGGACCAGAGCTTGGCAACAGAGGTGACCGAGAGGCCAGGCGGGAGCGTGACCCACTGGGGGCTCAAGGCAGGGCTGTCTCCTGACTCCGCCCTTAGGACCTGGTCATGAGGTCACCTCCTCTGGGAAGCTGACAGTGTTGTGCTACCTGGGTTAGGGCTCCCTTGTCCACCATGCATCTCCAGGCCATGGTCCCCGGATGGGCAGGGTGGCTCAGTGGCCAGCAGAGCACCCGACACATGGCATTGCACGGACGCAAGCATACTGTACTGGGCGGACGGAAGGACTTGTGGCAAAGGAACCCTTCACCAAGGCCGTGGCCCCTTCCCGTGTGGCCTGCCCTGCCGGCCCCAAGCGGGGACGACCTGCATGTGCATGAAGGTCCGGTGTCACTGCAGATGGGGCAATGTGCCCTGCACACCGAGCTGGCCTCTGCTCCCGGGGCCCGCCTGCAGCCCCCGCGCCAGCAGCGCGCCCCGGGTCCCCGGCGCCCTCCCAGCCCCAGGCGTGGAGGCAGGGGCGGGGTGGGGGTTTGGGCAGGCTATCCACTCACCGTCTCATCCGTGCAGATGGAGTGCACTTGGGTCCCAAACATCACCGACGTGAAAATGAGGAAGAGCAGCCCCTCAAAGCACAGCAGGATGAGGAGGATCACCGTGGTGGGTGGTGAGAAGGAGCTGCACTCTGCAAGAGAGGGGGCATGTGGGCTCAGGGCTGGCCCGGGGCTCGCACTGCCCCCAGCCCTGTAGGACATGCGTCCCCCTGGGTGCGACGTCCCTGGCCTCCAGGCCTCGGAGACCCCACACCCGGCCACACCAGCACCCTCAGGGCAGCCCCCCGCCGGGGCTACCACTCCCTAACACCATCACGCCTTGCCCACTGTCTCTCCCCAGCCAGCACAGGATGTCGGTACTGCAGTGCCAAGCACAGTGCCTGGAACATGGAAGGACCCAGAAGACCTGGGGCTGAGGGTCAAGCTGGCCTGGACTCTGGGAACTCCGAGAAGTGCCCCTTGGAGCCACCCTGCTGGCTCCTCCCCAGGAACCAAGGAAGTGCAAAGGGGATGCAATCTGGGCGCTTGGTACAGTCTGGGGGGCGGGGTAAGGCCATCTCCTGGAAAGGCCTTCCTCTCCTTCTGTCCCCTTGAACTTAACAGACAGTCCCCCTTCTTGGGTCCTTGCTGGGTGGGGCTGGGTGGGGTGGTGGGAAGGGCAGGCAGACACTGCGGGTGGGGACCCCGGTGTGACTCCTATCACCAGCTCTCACTCAGATGCCCCGCGTCCTCCCTGTCACCCCCCCCCCCGGCCCCCGCCCCCGTGCGTGTGTGCTCTCTGCCTCTCCAGCTCAGGAGGGCGAGGACTTTGGGACCTGGCACACAAGCAGCCTTGGAGCCCTGCGGACAGCACCAGTGGCCAGGGCTCTGAGCTGTAGTTCGTGCGCCCTTCTGTGCAGTGGGGTGACCTGGAATCACGAGACTCCATTGGCACTGCCTGGCCTCGGCCCAGCAGCAGGGGTGCTCGCCAGATGGAGGCGCGCTGCTCCCAGTTCACCCACCTCAGGGCCCTGGGCCGGGGCTGGACAGAGCCCAGGGCTGGGGGGCTGGGGCCGGCCCGCCATCCTGCACAGGTGCAAGCACTCTTGCTCACCTGGGCGGGTCCCTGGAACTACAGTGGCGTCTGGGGAGGCAGGACCCAGACCCAGGAAAGTGGCATCTAGTTTTTTTCCCTGAGAACCTTTGCATTTTTTGGTTGGAGTTCCTCGCTCAGTATTTGCATATTTACGGGGATGCAGGGTGAATTTGTCTGAGACCTCCATGTAAATTGGTGATTAAGCGGTTTACACACCACCACCAGCAAAAGACAAAGAAGTTAACAACAAAACGTCTCCGTATCCCAGCCAGGAGGTTCCAAGTGGATTTCTGTAAGACTGGAATAAAATGACCTTTGAACAAAGCACTCTGCTTAGGAACACGGAAACAAAAGCTCTCCTCGGGGCAGGGCCACCACCCCCTCTGGGGCCCGGAGGCTCCTTCTCCCTTCGCAGGGGGCCAGAGGGCATGGCCAGCTCACAGCTTTACCTGTGGATCTGACTTTTAGGGGCTGCTGCTTTTCATGAGGAGAGGTCGCGGCCTCTGTGGATCCTTCCCTGGCCAGTCCAAAGGCTTGCAGGATCTCTAATAAAACGAGGTTGGCCCTGGACTCCCTGACGGACACAGAGAGCCCGCCCCGCTCGGTCACAAACCCCCCCAGACAATACTCACTTGTCCAGTCTTCTTCAAAGCAATGCAGGAAGTGGAATCCCACCATGATGAGGGCGTGCAAGGAGATGAGAGCTATGTACATCTGAAACAGGAAAGCAGTGCAGTTGCCATTGTTGGGAGAAGCTTCTGTCCCTGCAGGCTCCCGGGATGGGGCGCTCAGCACCCCCCACCCAGGAATGCTTAGCTAGGCGGAGGGCTGACCAGGAGCGGGGCCGCAGGGGCATCTGGTGGGTCCCCCGCCCCCTGCCCTGGGCCTGAGGTGCGCGGCCACTCCCTGGGAGCGTGTGGATCAAGTAGACAGGTGGCCATCAGCAGGGGTGACCTGGGCTGTCCAGGGTGCCCCTGGCTACCTACTTTTCCCCACTTGAAAAGTCAGGGCGCAGCCTACCAATGGCCCTTCACCTCACACTGCACACCCCCCGCCTACCTGCAGCTGAGGGAGGCCTGGCAGGCATCAGCAACACCGCCTCTAGCTACTCAGACCGGACACTGCGACGGGAGCCCAGAGCGCCCCCCTACTCCCACCCCGGTACAGCCCATCAGCTCACACAGTTTTCTAGGTGCGCAAGCGAGGGGCTTAGGGACAGACGGGCGCTCACTGAACCACGCAGAGCTTGGCAGAGCAGCAGGGGTGTGCATGGCCAGGCGGGTCGTGCCAGAGACTGCTACCAGTGCTGAGGATCTGGGGGGACGAGGCACCCCCGGCTGCGGGGAGGGTGGGGCAGAGCTGGGAAGCTGACTCACTGTAAACAGGACGAAGTACTTCTGGTTGTTCTCGCCCACGCAGTTATTGACCCAGGGACAGTGGTGGTCCATCTTCCGGATGCACCGCTTACACACACTGAAAGAGGCCACAAGGTGTACATTTAGGGGTGTCCTCACGGCAGCGGGAGGGCCCCAGGGAACACAGATGCAGCTGCAGCTCCACTCCACAGTGGCCTCCTTGGTTTGCTGGGTGTGTGTTGCAAGGGGCTTGGAAGGCAGTGTTAGGACCCCCAGGATCACAGTCATTCCCAAAAGGGGGACAGCCATTCACCTCCAAGGCCTCTGATCTCATTAAACAGAAAAATAGGGTGGAAGTGACGTGGCCAAGAAAGGCCATTCCCCCGAGGGAGCAGTGAGCCGAGATTGCAGTTTACTAAGACACAACGAAGAGGCAGTTTCAAAAATGTGACAGGATGAGATGGGATACAGAAAACAGCTGCGTCCAATTTTCCCAAAGGACCAAAATCCGAGGGCCGGGTGGAACTTCCCAGCTGCATGGAGCCTCTCTGCAGAAGCTTCCAGAGAGGGTGTGGCTGACAGAAGGGAGGACTAGAGGAGCTCAGAGCAAAGCCCCCCCTCCAGGAACCATTCAGTTCTCAGATGACATCCACTTAGCCAAAAAAAGCAGGAAAGTCATTTGCGCTTAAGTGTTGATCAGATGATCTAATTTACAAATTACTAACTGGTTATTGGGATCATTTTTGGGTGGTTTCAAACTTAACTGATAGCAAAAATAATGGGGGCTTGCAAGCAAGTCTTTCCCAAAGCTCAAGTTTAGGGTTCATCATAATTGCTCCCTAATTCATTTAAATAGGCTCCTTAACATTGAGCATGGGGCATTATTTGTTCAAAACAGTGAAATACAATAAAGGCAGCTTGGAAATAATTAGATTTCTTTTCTGAAAGTTCTTCAGTTCTCAGCGGCCTTTCTTTCCACCAGCTTCCATAACCCACTGGCCCTCAGGTCCTCCAAGGGCAGTGGGCTGTGGCAGGCCGGCCCCCCCAGAGGAGCAGGGCCACCTCAGTCCACACGGGGTGCTTGCTGGGCTCTGGTCACCGATGGACACAGCAGGGAAAGTGCCAGAAGAGCTCCTGAGGGTGTGGAGGGGAGCTGCCCCCCCCCCGGACTACTCTGAAGGAGGGCTCCACTGCGAGGCCCCCTGATTCTGAGCTGCAGGGTTCCCTCACACCCCGTGGAGGAGGCGTGGCCTTTTCTGAGCATGGTGCAAGCTGTGGTGGCAGGGCAGACCTGGGTCTCTGGGCCTCAGCTTCCCCATCCATACGAAATTTGTTCTGATACATGGAAAAATTGAGGACAGACATGAAGACGGGCTCAGAAGAGCGCTGAGTCTTCCTGGGCTCCGACCTTGTTCAAAGAGCTTCGCTAACACATCATAAGTGGGCACGTCTCAGAGATGCGGCCCTGCTCCAGACGCTCCCTGGGACCCAGAGGTAGGTGACAGAGGGAGGCCTGAACGGGACCTGCAGGAAGCAAAGAGAAGGCCATGACCCGGTGCCTCTCTCTGCATGTGCATCACCAACTTAAAAACGACACATGAATAATACACAGCACAGACTGGGCTGGTAACACGTTCCCAGTACGGTCTGGAAGGTGCAGAGCAGTGGACAGTGAAGACCGAAGCCCTGTACCCTGGGCCTCAGCCACCAGGGAGCCACCCTCGGGAGCCCTTTCTGCATGTCCTTCTGAGACAGTCACTCCGGGTTCCTCAGCCCCCTCCCTGTCCGGTGAACAGACTCTGGAGGGTAACCACCTCCCTGCTCCGAGCTCTCCAGCAGTCTCTCCCCCATCCGCACTTATTTCTAGAAGGGCTCTCGAGTGGGTGTGCTCTGGGCCAGTGTTTGGTCAGCAGCAGAGAGGTGCCCAGTGGCCTGACAGCCTCGGAAAGCTGCCCAGGAGTCAACACGGCTCCCTTGGCTGCCCTGCCCTTCCCCTCCTAGCCCCTCTGAAGACCAGGCGTGACCCTGGGGAGCGGGGTCCTAGCGGGCTGAGTGTCCCCGTGCAGCCAGATCAGAGGACCGCGCGTCCTTCAGGGAGCTGGGAAAGTGAGTCCCGCCCACTGAGAGTGGCAACGTCGGCCCAGAGTGCTGGCCTGCCTCCTGTTTGCAAAGACACAGAGTGCCACGATGGCACGTGTCCCCAGCTCGTGGTTGTTCAGAAGAGGCTCCTGGGCCAGGTGGTGACACGTGTGTGTGTGTGTGTGTGTGTGTGTGTGTCTGGGGGGTGTCCATTCACGCTGGTCGCTGCAGGCACCGTGCAGAGGCTGACTCCCAAAACACTCAGCCTGAGCGGCTCTGGGGCCTACAGAGACCCCAGGGCGAGGCCCAGGGCCAGCCCTGGAGCAGGCCAGTGAAGGATGCTCCAGGCCGGGTGGTGGCCGCATATGCCCTGCCGGGTACTGTCTGTCACGAGGTGGAAGACCCATGGGCCTGCCACAACCCCTGGCACCCCACGGGGGAAGCAATCACCTCAGAGCCAGCCCCCATGGCATGGGGGTCAGGGGGCTCAGCAGTGTCCCCTTCTCAGGCACAGTGGCCAAGGCAGAGGCCCTCTTGCCTGCCTGGGTGATGGTCCTCCAACAGGGACAGCCGTGTCCATGAGTTCCCCTGGCTGTCCCTCCAGTGGCACTTACCAAACTGAATCACAGTGGAGGAGGGCACCGGCCCCCGGGTCTAACTCACCACTGCAGCCGGGGTCCAGCTTAGCATGGGCAGCAAGTGAGGGCCCTGCACACGGCGGGCAGGGCGGCCTGGGACGGCTCCGCCGCCTCAGACGGGGATGCCCGCGGGGAAGGAGACAAGAACGCGGCAAGCAGGTGCCCGGGGTACCGCCAGGTTTCGAGGTGTTGAGATGTGCCCATGTCACCTCACACCTCATTCGCCACGATTAAATGTATAAGCGAAGAAGGGAGCGATGCAGCTGGGCCCCGCTCAGAAACGACCTGGGGTGAGACGGTGCAGAGTGGTGACAGATCCCCGTTCCCGGCTACAGCTTCCCCAAACCTCCCTCTGCAGAGCAGGCCCCGAGCCGCACCATCCGTCAGCAACCAGCACCCGAGACAGACACGAGACTCGGCAGGCGCCGGAAGCAGCCCGCGCCCGCCAGGGCCTCGGCACATGCGTGTTTGTGGGGGTCACGTGAAGAGGGGTGCGCAGCCACCTCCCTGGGCACGAACTCACGCACAAGCCCGACACCTTGGCCGCCCACATGACCATAAACGCCCTCCCGCCCCCCAATTCCTCACGCGTCCTGGTCCTCAATGCCAGACAAAAGCAGCCCGTGGTTCCGGAGAGCCTGTCCTTGGCGGGAAGACCCGCCCACGTACCACCGGGCAGGAAGAACACCTACAGGTCCAAGTGCAGGGGGGGGTGTGCGGTGCCCACCCAGCTCGGGGAACGGAGGGGTTTGACTCCCATGGACTCCGCTGGGAGGAGGGGAGCGGAACAGTGGGGTGCAAGCACACACGTGCGTGCGCATCTCGTCTGTGCAGGCGAGAGGGGCTCCGACTCCCTCCAACCAGGCAGCGGGCTCGGCCACACCCGTCCTAACCCAGCTCTGTCCAGGCGCCGGGGATTCTGCTCATGCAAAACGTGGGTCCCCCGACACCACGAGCCCCACAGAGCAGCAGCCGGCAGCACACATTTCCTGAGGAAGAAGAGGCAGCGCACAGACGGCCGCATTGGGTCCCGAGGCAGCAGCCCCTGCTCGGCTTGAACTGGCCTGTTCAGGAGCACTGAGAGTGCTGGCCTCGGCCCGTCAGGAGGGCCAGGCGAGGAGGAGGTGCTGAGCAAAATGCCAGGCAGCGGAGGCAGCCCAGGCCTCCGGGAGACAGAGGAAAGAACCACGTGACCCCTGTGGGCCGTACGCCCTCATCCAGGGAGCCATTCCTAAGCCAAGCCGTCTCCCAGAGGGACAATGAGGACGAAGAGGAGGTCACTGATGATGGGACATGGTGGGCCGAGGTGCCTGGGACTCAGGGCTGACCACTCTCCTCCGAAGTGGGCGGTGACACCCACACAGAAGTGCCCCCTTCTGTCACTTGGATTTGTCACAAGACCCAAGTGCTTCAAAGCCTCAGACTGGCAGGGACGACCTCCTGGCATCCGGGCCAGGTCATTCCTCCATGACCTGGGACCAATCAAGTGACACACTTGCACTTCTGTGATGTAGCATTTTAAGTTCCCTTGTAACGATAAAGCACAATTTTTAGCTAGCCGTCTTCAAAAATATCCGAAAACCAAAAGGGAAAAATCACAGATAGGACAGGAAAATGGCTTTTTTGGCTGAACTGCACAATTGTCATAATCTCTTAAAGTTTCGTTGTAGAGCAAGCTTGTCCAAACCTGCGGCCTGCAGGCCACACACGGCCCAGGACGGCTTTGAATTCAGCCCAACATAAATTTGTGATTTTTTTTAAAACGTTACAAAAATTATGCACAGACCTTTTTTTTTAGCTCATCAGCTATTGTTAGTGCTAGTGTATTTTATGTGTGGCCCAAGACAATCCTCCTTCCAATGTGGCCTAGGGAAACCAAAAGACTGGATACCCCTGTTGCAAAGAAAAGCCTTCATTCAAGGATGACCCTTTAATTTCCCTATAAAATTTAAGGGGACAGGGCCTATCTCTTAAATGGGTCAAGTACAAGACAGCCACAGAACAATCTTCTAATGCTTGGTCCCACATGCCCTTCCTAAAGTAATAAAGCCGTGAGATGGGAAGAGCAGGGATCTCCTGGAATATTATGGACTTGGAAACAAAGGCAGAGATGGTCACAGGCCTGCCCCGGGTCCTGCTTCAGTGTGAGACAGGTGTCCTGAGCCCAAACCAAAGGCTCTTCCCCATCTAGTGAGCTCATGGGGTTGGGAGCAGGGAGACTGACAGGGTCACTTGGTGCCGAGAGCCGGGGGTGTTCCAAGTTCAGCTGCTGGAGGTACCCATGGGGAAGTGTGTGACTGTGTGCGTGTATGTGTGCATCTGCATGTGTGCATATATGCATGTGTATCCATGTGTGCATGTACGTGCGTATCTGCATGTGTGTACATGTATCTGCACGTGCGCATGCGTATCCATATGTGTGTATACGCACGTGTATCATATGTGTATCCATATTAGTGTATATGCATGCGCGCATGTGTATCTGTATATGTGTATGTGTGCGCACGTGTATCTGCGTGTGTGTGTGTGTGTGTGTGTGTGTCGCCAGCCCCGGGACGCGTCCGCACCTGCAGTGGTGGGCTCGGTCAGGCTTGATGCTGCAGCACTTGGGACACTTGTATACCACCTGTCCAGGCTTCAGCTGTAAACTCTCGATGAATTCTTTAGTGGCATTTCCTTTGGGCACAGCCCCCTGGAAGAAAGAGGAAAGGCGTCAGGGTTGGGCGAGGGGTCCCATCATGTCTGACATTGCACAGGGGCCAGTCATTTGAAAGCACCAATGACATAACACAGGGGGTAGGACATGTTCATCCAACATGTAGACTGTGTTCAGAATTATGCCAACACCGATGAATTGTACTGATAAAGAATTTTCCTGAGCAAATGCCAAAGGGGGATCATGTGGGTGGTCATCATATTATCCTTTCTAATCCTTCAACTGTCTGAAGTGGTTCATTAAAACTTTTTCTAAAAGTCCACAAAAGAAGTAGGGAAAAAAATCTGGTCTGCATAATGCAGTCAGATGCCAGAAAACCCTACGACACAAACTTTAAAAGCACACAAACTGGGAAGCCTCCTGTACACTCTGTGTACAGTACCATTTAGGACCTAATTTTGACACTAAATAGGCCATAAAAAAGTACACAGCTATTGACATGGGAAACACCTATGATAGGCTGTTAAAGGGAAAAGCAGAGTTCCAAGCAGTATGTACTGTAAAATCCCTTTTTGGTATGGATTTCATATATACAAAAAATAAAAAGACAAAGATACACACAAAAGTATTAACGGTTATCTCACATAGGATCACAGGTAATTTTTATTTTCTTGACTGTACTTCTTAAATGTTCTAGTATGAACATCTGACTTCTGCAATAAGAAAAAAAGTAAAAAATACAAGCCAAAAAGTATACCTTAGGAAGGAACTACCTAAAGTAGGAATGTGACCAACTTTCCTGAAGTTTGTAACCAAAATGCTGTGACTGTCACATGTGGAGACAGCTGAGGGTCCCCCCTTGAGGTGCCAGTGAGGAATCGTGGTCTTGAGTCTGATTCTCAAAGGCAGTGAAGGGCCCGGACCACCCTGATGAGCAGATTTTAAAAGGGGCTTGGGAAGAGCACCAGCCCGGGCAGAGCGCAGGGACCGACGAAAGCCGAGGGCCTTGTTTTTAATTCTCTTTCATGTACAAAGTCACTGAGTGCGGGTGGCTATGTGACCTTTCATGGATCCTGAAGCCACAGAACTGGAAGTCACTGCTATCACATGCACAAGGGAAAAGCTCGAAGGAACATCATTTCCCCAAGGAGAAGCAGCAATGGGGCTGAGCTTTCTGAAAAGAAGGCCCAGGCTGGGTCCTCCCACCCTGATATCCAGTTTTTAAGGTCCCGGCCATCAGAACGTGCCGTAAAGCTCAGGAGGTCCCACATGAAGGGCTACAGGAGGAAACCCTGATGCCACGAAGGGCTGTCAGGGCTCTCATGGTATGCTCACTGTCACTTGCTGCTCCAGGACACAATCGGAGACACCTCGGAACAGCTGGCCCTCCAGTGTGAGCCATTCACATAAGTCTCCGGGGAGGCCCAGCGCCATCCAGGTGACACCCCACCTGCCAGCCGGGCCAGCCCTGACACGGAGGCGCTGGGACCCAGGCACTCACTCTCCAGCCTCTGCCTCAGATGTTCCTTCTTTTTATAAAACAGAACATGCTCTTCTGTGCTTTTCCCCACCTACTTCAGGACTTCCTGTCATTTTGTCCCATCTGAAGGCAGGTGGTGGAAGGCCCGCTGGAACGTCACCCCGTGTTCTCACGCTTGCATTTCTGAGACCCGCCCCCCGATTCTTACACATCTCAAAGGGACAGCTCAAAGCATGCTCCTACAGCCTGGCAGGCCAATCGTACTGATTCCCCACTCGTTTCCAGATACCACTTGTCCATGACTTTAAAAAATATACACAGAGGAGAAGGTTAAAAGAGAAAAGCCTATGCCTTGATTCTACCCCCGAAAGATGTCAGCATTTTGGAGTCTGTTCTTCCAGTCTTTTCTCTGTGCACACAGTAAGCTAAAAACATTTTTAGAAATCTGTGGATCCACAAAAATGCTCACATGCTTCTGAAGTATTTATTTGGCGCTGCTGGAGCCCATTTACACCTAGGGGACGGAGGTGTGACAGGACTCCACCAACCCTCCCCCTCAGGGCTCAGCCCAAACTTCCAGTACCTTCCCCGACCCCTACCCACCTCCCATTTCTACTCAAGAGAAACTCAGTGTAAACCCCTTCACATTCTCCATCCCCCTGCCCTGTCCCTATACCCCCAGGTACCCACCACCTTGAAGGACGAGGGGTCCAGGTCATCCTGGCGCTCATGGACCCCATGCTGTCACCTTGTGGTCTCAGCAGATCCCAAGCTCCCCGCCCCTTCAAGGCTAAGCTTCCTGGAGGCCTGCGCACTCAGTCTCTGCTCACGTCTCGCTTTCTCCAGGTCACTGCTCACTAGTACCTGTCACCTCCACACCAGGGGACTGCTCTCGCCAGGCCACTGAGCAACTAACTCCCTGTGGTCAGACCCAAAGGCTGATGCTTAGCCCTCATCTCACTGGGTCTCCTCCGGGACCCCCAGTCCTTCCTCCCTGTCACCCCCTGTGGAGCCCACTGCCCGCCTTCTCCTGCAAACGTGCCCATCCTGGACACTGGTATTCCTCAGGATTCTGCACCCCCCCCCCCCCCAACAACTATCCCCCACTCCACCCACGGGGGATGCTGAATCTCAGCTCCAACTCAGACCTCTTAGAGCTGCAGGTAATTCCACCTGGTTGTTCAGAAGGCATTAAACCCAACCTTCCAAATGCAACATGCTAGACCCGAACCCATTACCTTCTCCCCAGACTGTCTCTCCTGCCCTCTCCTCCCTGACACGTCTGCCTGTCATCCTGGGTAGATGTCCAGTAGTCACCCCAACTCTCCTAACCCTCTGCCTACAACCTCACCTACTCCCCCAGGTTGATGTGGTCCAACTGCACCTTGAGTCCCCTGTCCTCCCTTCCAGGGCATGTGGCCTTTGGTCAGCTGCATGGTCGCAGGCCCCAGGTACCAGAGAACCTTCCAGGTCTTCTGCCTCCGGTGTTCTCGCCCTTGCATCATGCAACCCCGCCTCCATCCCTTCCCCCCACTAATTTACAGGGTGAACTTTCTGAAACAGGAGTCTGATCATGATGTTCTCCTAGCTGAAAGCCCTCACAGGTTCCCAGGAGCTCAGGCGCCTGGCCAGGGCTCCTGCCAGGCCACCACAATCCACCCAACCACCAGTAATTCACTGTCACCTCCCTCCTTGGACCGCTCCTGATGGCCCTGGGCCCTCCTGTCCTCCCCTGTGCCCACAGGAACCCCGCATTAGCACCCCCCTCCTTCAGCCTGCGGGCACCTTCTAGGCTCTGACTCCCAAACCAGAACCCACCCAGGACCACTCCGCTTTTTCCCAGGGGCCCAAGCCACTCCCAAGTCGGAACCCAGCTCTCGGCCTTTGTGCCGCCACAACCTGCACTTGTCTCGTGACAACTACCATTTAGTCACACACTGGTCTCTTCTACAGGACTGTAAATTCCTGGAGCACACAGAGAATGTCTGCACTTGCAGCCCAGGGAATGCCCAGGGCCTGGCACGAGGCCTGCATTCAGTAAGTCCAGGCTGAATAATGATGGCATAACAGACATTTATTGAGTCAGGCACAGGTCCAAGCGCTTTACTGTATTCTGCCAGTTAATTCTGACAGTAAACCTTTCAGGGAGACACTGCGATAGTCCTCATTTTATAGAGGAGGTGACTAAAGCACAGAAGTTAAGCAACCTCCTAAGATCAAATGGCTAATAAGATGCAGAGACAGGTTTCAGACCCAGGTCTAGAACCTACACTGGACCAGAAGACAACGTGGACATTTGTCAGATGTTTTACTAAGTAGCTCGAGGAGGGATTTTTTAGTGCCTTGGTGCTACAGTATCATTCTCCTGCCAACAGGAATTTCACACCAACCTTCCGATTCAAACAGGCCTAAGATAATAAGGCTTGCGTCAGGAAGTATCCAGGATGACAGGACAATGCAGAAAGGACACAATGGAAAGCAATGCTCCAAAGGAACACCCATGGTCCAAGGACTCAACTTTCCCATTCATTTCAAGCAACAAGGATGAAACCGTTTCAGGGGCCATGGGACCAAGGCATGTGCACCCCTGCTGGCCTAGGCCGAAACTCTCCCTCCACAGCTCTGCCAGAACGCGATGACCAGCCCCGGGCCCGTGTCACGAGGCCACCTGTGTCCTCCACAGAAAAGGACGAGGTAGGTAATTCCCAGCTGGTCACGCTCCTCTGGGGGGCCAGATTTTTCGGTGGCATTTCTGAGTTGCTTAGGGCAGGAATGACAAGTCGCCTGGCATGAGGAGAATGCAGCACTCGACTCAGATGAAGCCCGAGGCCAATCCTGACCTTACACGGGCACAAGGCACCTTGTGCAGCAGTTTTGGGCAAGGGCACAAGGCCCCACCCCGCTGCACCTGTCCCTGGCCTATTACCTGGCATGCTGCAGGAGGACCCAGAGCCACTCCTCCTCTGTGTCCCCAAGGCCTGCCACCTGCTGCCACGCTGCTGGCCCCAGGGAAGACTGCCTACCTGGCTCTTACACAGGGTGTGCTCCATAAGGTCGCCCAGAGACTCCAGGAGGGAGTAAATACGAACCGCACACCGAAACGAGCCCTGACGGTCCCCAGGGTGAGTTCTGGCAGCTGGAACGAAAATCGGGGGCCTGCGGCGGCCTGCGCGAGGCAGGGGCATGGAGCCCGCGGCAAGCTGTCCCCAGCGTGGGGGTCCGAGGGAGGGCAAGGCAGCAGCAGGCACAGACCGATCCTCTCCCCCTCCACAGTGTGGCCGCATCGACTTGATTTCTATGCTTCCTTTCCTCAAAGTTCCGATCTGAGATAATTTACGATGAGGTTAACGACGCGTCGGTCCACAGAAAGGAGCCATGAGAAAGTGCCGGTCGTGAGCGTTCGCACAGTTGCCACGTTCGTGCAGGGCTTGGCCCTGGGCTTCCCGGCCACCAGGGCAAGAAGGAACAAGATGGTTCCAGCATCTTCCGGGAGAGGGGCACTGTCCCAGATCTACCTGAGAAAGGGGACCCCTCAGGAGTCCTAAGGAGGTTCGAAAGATACGCAATTAAACTGCCTTTGTGACTGGCTAAGAAAAAGTGGTGGGAGCGGAAGGGCAGGAAAGAGAGAGGCGACCACGACAGGAGGCTGCCTGCTCCGGCCAGGGGCGGCCTCTCCAGCCCTCCAAATGCCCCAGGTGTTTCAGGGACACACAAAGCTCCTCTAGTGACCCTGAGCTGTTGTCTTGCCAAGGTTATGACACCTTACCAAGTTGTTTGTACAGTACTTATGCCAATGTAAGTGCACAGTGGCAAGTTTGCAAACTTAATTGTCAGATTTGGGTCCAACGACAGCTCCGATGGCCATTCCAGAGAAAGAGTTCCAAAACTGCTTTGAAGGTGGCCTAGGTTCTGGCATCAGTGCTCAGCTTCCCAAGGGGAGTGCTTTGAAGGGACCATAGTGATACTCAGCAGTGAGGCATGTAGCACTTTTTCTAGGGTGAGTTTGCGAACTTAACTGTCCGACCTTGTACAACATGCATCATCCTAGTAGGGAACTCCTCAGAACCCTGCAGGGGTTCTAAGAAACAATCTTAGGTTTCTAGAAACAATCTCCGCGGGGCCTTGGTAAGGAACCTCCTAATGGATCTGCTTTCAGTGTGAGATCTGGGCTTCCACCTCTGCTCCATGGAAGCCCAGGGAGCCCCACAGGCTCCCACTGCAGCAGCTCCCCACTCTGTGTTTATACACTGGGTTTTGCACAAGAATGTCACAGGCTGAGAGCGGGGAGAGGCAGGTGGTGGCAGGAAGAGTCAAGAGATGCGGCCTGTCTGGAGGACATGCTTCGAGTTGCTCCCCTTAACAACGGCAGATATTCGACAGGTGCTTCGCTTTTTCGGTCCAGTTTTCCTTGGCACCCCAACAAAACACACCTATGAGAAGGTGACTGGCATTTGGGACACAATCTGTGGCTCTCACTCATCTGGGACTGGAAACCAAGGAACATATCACTCTTAGGATCATTCTCCACCGCATCCAACTGCACAGGGCCAGACTGAGGAGGTCCCTGAAGAGGCCACTCGAGCCAATGTGGGGGCTTATCCACACAAGTGAAGGCAGCAGGGGTGCAGGGAGGTGGCCTCCTTGTTCTCAGTTCCACCCAATTCACATCCCTTCCAGAAACCCATCACCTCCACACTCCCCTCTCTGATCCTGACCCTCTACCAGCCCCAGCCCTGCCCTTCTAATGCCACGTGGCATCCCTGTTTACCTGTAATATGGACACAGTTTGTCCAGAACGAAAGCCTTGATTTCTTTTCTAAAATCTATTCCCCCCAGGCTCTACCATTCAATAAGTGGCACCAGTCATGCCCCAGCGGCTCCAGCCAAGAAGACTCTAGAAGGCACTTTCCCACCCTCTCTAATTTGCCAGCTCCTCTGACCTAAGGGACTCCTGGGAGCTTTAAAGCATCCAACACCCAGGGTCCCTCCCCCACCACAATTAGAGTAGCCTCCGGGGGTGGGGGTGGGGGCGGGGCCCAGACATCAGTACTGTCTAAAAGCTCCCCGAGGTATTCTATTGTGCAGCCAGGCTTGAGAATCCGGGGCTTAAAATAGACTCCAAATCCAACAGCTTCTCTGCAGCCTCCCGCTCCCACCCCGGTCTGAGCCGCACGCCTTGCGTGGACCTCTGCAATACCTCTCATCTCCCAGCATCAAAGCCCCCCCACTGCATCAAAGGCCCACCCTGAGCACAAGGCCTGGTCCCAGCATGCCTCTCTGATGGCTTCCCATTGCACTCAGAGCAGAGCAGAGTTCTCATGAGGCCCAGGAGGCCCTGCGTGATCTGGCCCCTTTCAGTCCTCTCGTACCACTCACCAGGCTTCCTCACCCTGGTCTCAGGGCTGCTTCTCAGACCCACCAGGCACTGCTACCTGAGCAGTGGCCCCTCCGTCCCCTCTTCCTGGAAGGCTCTGCCCTCAGGCTGCCATCTGTCTGACTAGCAACTTCTGGTCCTTGGGTCTCAGTTCCAATGGCACCGCCTCAGAGAGGCCTTCTCAGACCACCTTGGGCTGAAGTCGTCCCCTGAGCCCCAGCGAAGTAACCACCACATCACCGTGATCACACCGCTTCGCTGTCTTTACAGCACTTGTCACTCTCTGAAATTCCCTTGTTCAATCCCCTGGTCCCCACCGGCCCCCCTGTATGAGGCTGTGAGCGTCAAGAGGGCCGGGACTGGGTCCGTCTGCTCACGGCTGTAGCCACTGTTCAGCTCAGTGAACCTGCCCTCAGTAAACACATGCCATTCGTTCCACACGTCCGCCTGTGCCCCAGGGCTGCTGCTCACTGTGGCCAGGGAGCCCGTACACTGACAAGTGATCTCTTCACTCTGGTTTGACATTCTGGGGAGCTCTAGCCTGCCCCGTAGCATCCCCACCTACACCACCAACCCAGACCCACTCTCCTCCTAAGTTCCCACCATTCCAAACGCCTCCGGGTTCCCTGGAGGGGCTCCCCGCGTCCTGGAACATCCTGTGTCTTCTGCCCTCCCGCCCTCCACCTCCCCTGCTCCCTGCAGTGCTCTGACAGAAGGGGGCGGGGGCTCCACCTCCTCCAGGCAGCCCACTCCTGCCTAGATTGGTCTACGTCCCCCCCACCCCATTCTGCCACAGCAGTCCATGCTCCATGGCCACAGCCTGCGTCACACGTGGCAGCCTCATCCATGTCCTCTAGACATGGGCAGGAACAGTATCTGAGGCTTAGAAGAAACTAAACTATAAGGACAGCCAAGTAGCACGTTTTTACTCCTGTATCCCCAATAGCAAGGGGGTCAGCCTGTTTCCAGTATGACCACACTGACGCTGCTGGGGAAACTCTTTCAGATCCTGGTGTTTGCGGACACTTCCAACTGTAACCTGCACTTCAGGTGTCGGCTGTTCCGACTCTATAAGTGGTGCAAGCACTGGGCCCCCAGGCCCCCTGCCCACCCCGGGGATGTGCGCTCCCCCCAGGTCCCTGCCCACCCCCCGGGGTGTGCGCTCCCCCCAGGCCCCTGCCCACCCCCCACACCCCCGGGGATGTGCACACCCCCCAGGCCCATGCAGGAAAAGAGGCACTGTCGTGTAATTGAGCGCCACTGAGCGCCAAGAGCTGCTTTCCCTTAGGACGAATCAACAATCCACCGCCTGAACCGTCAAGAAATGGGGCCCTTCCCGTTTGAACTGAGCGTTCCCTGGGGCTCACAGAATTGAAATCTGTGTGGATGGGCGGTGCTTTCCCTTTCTTAATGTAAATGCAACTCACTTCCCCCCCCCCCACCCCCACGCTGTCAGCCGTAGGAGGTCTTTATCAAATTAGCACTCCCTCATTTTCCCCACACGAGATGACAGGAAGGAGGGTTTAATAGCAGGTGATGACATTCAGCAGCCACTTGCATGGTGGGGCAGGCGTGGCACATTTGGCTAAGTCACTGCTGTACCCAGATATTCACTGAGAGGTACCCGCTGTGGCCTAAAACAGGCTTGTCCGGCTTTGCAGGAAAACACGAGCGTTGCCCACACAAGGTAGAGGCCATGGCCGGGCAGGTTCCTGGACCCAAATCCTGGGGGGGGGGGGGGGGGGGGGGGGGGGGGGGGCGGCCTTCAATGTCTAATCCACTGGCTCCTGCTTTGTGTTCTCTGTGAAGCTCGTCCCAACCCGGCCCCCACCATGCTTTCTGCCCAGCTGACCTGGCCCAGGCTCCATGCTGACCTGCCTGCGCCTTTCTAACCGGACAGGTTTCCCTGG
>PVJL010006628.1:0-69372 GCA_004026885.1 Lyroderma lyra | reverse complement strand
CACTGTACACATAGTGTCATTCACCCAGGACAAGCTGTGGCACAGGTGGTGTCCCCTCCGTAGGGACCGAGTCCTCTTCCCCACCCAGCCCTCCTGCTCTCCACATGCCCGAGGTCGGGGGGGACGTGCAGGTGGTGGCCAGGCCAGGGCCAGAGGAGGAGTGCGGGCTGGTCAAAGCAGGCCCAGACATACTCACGGGGTCCGTCAGCATGGCCCGGCAGTGGGACGCCAGGGCCAAGAAGGCCAGCAGGTTGAACAGAATGCCGTTGATGATGCTGTACACGTAGTCTCGTGATGGAATCAGCATGACAAACAGGACCACGAACTCCGCATAGAGGACCAGAAACCAGGTGACGATGGCGCAAGCGATGCCACAGCCGTCGCGGATAAACCACATGGTTCCCACGGGACCGGGGTAGGGTGGCGGCACGCACTTCTCCGGCTGGAGGTACTCCGGCTTCCGCTCAATGTCTCGGAAGTGGTGGGCGGGGCTGAGCATCATAAGCTATTCTGTCCATACTGGCATCTGGAAGAGAGGAGAGACCCAGGAACGTGGTGATGTCTTGTCATCAAGGAGACGGGACGAAACCACCTTTCCTACGTGAGCCAGGAGCATCCATGTCAACCTTCTGCGGAAAAGCTGCCGACACCCTCTGTTCACTGACAACGTGAGTTCTCCCTCGGCCTGAGCTTTAACGCAGCCTCTGTGAAAGGGGGCCACCTTGCCCCAAGTCTTCACGTGACTGATAACAAACAGGGGGCCTTCGAGGGCAAATGCCGGTCCAAGGTCGCAGAGGAGTGGCAGCACACAACGCACCAACTTAGGGGCAGACAGGAACCAGGTCTGGATTTCAGAGATCTACTGGGCAGACAGTGTCTCAGTCGCTATGTGCAAACTGGGACCTAAAAGACCAGGGGCCGGGGCGGGAGGAGGCGCACCAAATCCTCTGGGAAAACTCTCTTCAGCAGCCACACCGCTGCCCCCACACCGTGGACAAACCCAGAGCCTGATGTCTGCGGTTCCCAGGGGTGAGCAGGAAGAAAGCAGTGCTTACCCAGGACTGGTGATCAGCTTCTGCATCAGCTAGGGGGAAGCCTCACCGTCACAGGATGGGAGTCAGGGATGCAAGCCAGGTGTTTTAACCCGATGGCCAAAATGGTTTCTCTTCCAGGGATCAGAGACTCTCCGGTTCTGGTCTCCTGGCAGGTCATGGATGGGGCAAAGTGGAGGAATCTTTGGACCCATCGCCTGGCTGTGGGGCTTCGTGAGTGTTTGTCTCCTCAATTGGGAAAACAACATAGTCCGGCCCCAGCCACCCCCTCCCAGGGCTGGTGTGAGGGCTGAAGGGCGGGGGTGGGGGGTGCTCGTGCTGCACTCTGTGGGCTGTGACACCTGTACGTATCACAGGCTGGGCACACGTGCTCTCTCCAGGAAAGATCCCTTCCTCCAGAAACAAGTGCTGAGGCAAGGCGCCCTTCCTAACACTGTAGTTCGGGTGTCTGGAGACAACGGTGAAATAACAAAGGATCGGGAACTAACATCTGTCCCGTCTTTCCTCTGTTTCTCTATCTTAAACTCTGTGGCCCACTCATCACCAACCAGGATTCTCAGTCAGAAACTGACAGCTCAAGTTCACCACCAGATGGAGGTGCCACGGAAAAGCCACTTGTAGCACAGCAAGTCTTTTGAAAACTCAAGTCACCTCCCAGCAGAGGAAATCACTCAAAGCAGCAGAGGCTGTGTGTGGTCTGGGGACGCGTGGCTCTGCAGGCAAGGCCGAGCGGCCATGCTGGCGTGAGAGTGTCCCGACCCTTTGACCCGTCTTCCCTTCCTCCTCCACTGTCCTCACCCCAACAAAGCGGGGGCATCTGGACCAAACATAGCAGTCATGAAAAGGACAGACGGGTCCAGAAAGCTGAGAGGGCAGAGCAGCGACTGCTACTCAAATCAAGACATTCTGGGGTCAAAAGTCACACCTACTGAGAACGAAAGAATAAGGCTGGACCCTGCCCTCCCGGGGGGCAGAGGTGTCAGCGCTAAAAGGCAGTTAAAAGTGTACCATGTATGTGTCCAAAGAGACATTGTCTTGACAAACACTCAGAGTGGCCATATCATTTTCTGGGCACACTGTGTTGGAAGCTGGGGAACGAGAAGTCACGATACATAGAATAAATCATCCCAAGCAAAGTGAAGGCGGTGGCTCCCAACAGTCCATCAAGCAGAATTTTCTAATAAAGCAACGCTGTCCTCTCCAGAAGACAGTGGCATTTAGTGTTGCCAGTGACAACCCAGAGGCCTTAAAAGGTGCAGGGATACCGTCTGAAGCACCAAATAGGACAGCAGGAGATCATGGACCATGGATGTCAGGACCTTGACCTGAGTCCAGCAAATCATAAATTTTCTGTAGTCTGTTCAACCAGAACCAAATGAAGAGCTGAAATCGCATTAAATCCCACAATGATTCAAAAGCTGGTTGAAGCCCAACCTTTTGACAACCTCCAGATGCAGTCATTCCCTTGGTTTTTCTTGCTGCCACACAGACTTGTACGCACGTCACCCATGTTCCCACTATCACTATTTGAGTTCTACTGGACCACAGTCACCCCATTTGATTATATACATTGTCCACGTCTGCTTTGGTATTGTCACGGCAGAGCTGAGTGGTTCTGAGGGAGACTGCATGAATACCCAGCCGAAAGTATGTCGTCTCTGGCTCCTTATAGAAGTTTGCTGACCCCAAAGAAATAGCTGAGGTCCATCCCCACTCCTGAGCTTAACGGTGACAGAGATGGTCAGTTCCGGCTCACAGTACCTAACCACATCTGTGACAGCATAGCCTCGGGTCACCTGCTGCCTGAGGGTCATCTCACCATTACCTGCTACCCCGCAAACTGCTCTTCACTGATCAACAGTGTGGTCTTCAACAGTGTGACTGAGAATGAGTTTCAGAGCAAGCTCGTCCAACCAAACCCCCGGCCCGCGGCCTGTACGCGGCCCAACGCAAATTCTTAAACTTTCTTAAAACGTTATGAAAATGGTGCATGGACCGTTTTGTTTTTGTTTTTGTTTTTTTTTTTTTTTAGCCCATCAGCTATCAGTAGTGTGAGTGTATTTTATTTGACCCAAGACAATTCTTTTGGGCCGGGGAAGTCAAAGGGTTGGACACCCGTCTTAATCGCTCCTGTTAGATACCCGCAGCGATTAAATCATGCTCTCAGTACATTCAGAGCAGATGACTGCACCCTTTCCCCTGCCAGCTGCTCATTCTTGATCGTACGTATGACAATGGCTTGACCAGACTTGTTTCGTATGTGAGGTTTTGCTGAGGAATAGGCCCTTCCACATGCACCGGTTTCCCAGGTAACAGTGGCTAGTTCCTAAGCAGAAACACATTTTAACCATTCAGATGGTCAAGACAGCGATCTTAAAATTAACGTACAAAAGACAGTCTGGCCGTTCCGGTCTTCAATACAATACTCACCCATTTCTTTGGAAGGAGTCATTACCAGGAACATCAATTACTGAGTGTTAGGTCACGATGTCCTCCGGGCAGGGATTCGCTGGGCTCTGCTCACACCAGGCGGCCTGATCAGACTATTGTAACTGCCATTCTGGCACCCCCTTTGTGTGGTTCTTTGTGTTTCTCCACTTTCGTGGCTGTCATTTCTGTTCTGTGTCTACAGTTACCAATGCTCCCAGCACGCCCTCTACTTCCTACTGCTGACCGGGTGTGGGCCGGAGGAGCAGGTACAACTAAATCTTGTTAGGTGTTTATCAGGCCATGGGCCTTCGGGGGGAACATCGCTGTGCCCTCTCACCGCAGCTCCGAGGGCTGCAAGCCCGGCCTTTCTATCAGCCCAGTGCCTGGAGCACAGGGTCCATTATGTGAACGCACGAGCAGATCTCATGAGCATTGCGACCACAGGCCCTCGCCGTGGGGGCCTGCCTGCTGACTTCCAGGCCATGGCCATACTGTAAGTGGGGGAGGAGCACCAAGGAGGACCAGGAAGCAGGGCACTGGGGCTCTTCCTCCAGTAACCAGAACGCCCCGCCCTTGGACAGCGTGAGACCCAGGAGGGCTCAGAGGAGCTCTGCTTTCCCGCTGCCCCACTGGTGAGGGGGGACCTGAGCCCTGAGAAAGCACGCGGCCAAGGGCATGCCTGACGGAGCCAGACACTAAATGGTGAACTGAAGGACGCACTCCCACCCACACTTCAAACCAGCCCAATCCAAACCGTCAGGGCACGCTTTACGTAGCCCTCCGCCCCCGCCCCACAGCAACGCAGGAGTTGTCAAAGAAGGATTTGTTCCTTCGGTGAAGCAACTGACGCAAATATTTAGTCTTTTGCCTTTCTGTTTTGAATTAGGGAAAGGCCAACCCTCAGGGTCCAGCAGCTCTTTGCCAGTGACCCACCCCCACCCGAGTGCTTGCCTGCCAGGAGTCATGGCCAGGTGTGGGGCGGGCATACAGGTAGGCCCAGGCGTCCTAGACCCTCAGAGGGGCAGTCCCCTCCGGCTCCCCTCTGCCTGCCCCTTCATCCCATTCCCGCACCCTGTTCGCTCTCTAATGTGACTTTGTCTCATTTCAATTCTACTCAACTCCAGAGACACTCAGGGAGCAGCTGCTGAGTGCATAGACTGTGCAGGGGGCTCCCACACGGGGACAATGGGGACAATAACCTGTGTGTGCTGCCCGTTCTGGCTCTGCTGCCTCCCTCCCCCAGCTCCCAATCTGGTAAGACCAGTCCTACTGGCTTTTCCCCCATTAACCTGCAGGGCCCATTTGTTTAGCTTTGTCACTTGGTATCTGGCACGAGCACGTGCTCAAGTCTGTATTTCCTGAGTAAGTGGATACGCAAATCAGACACACACCCCACAAAAATCCTAACACAGAAGTTTCTAATGAATAGCACAATAGAGAGGCAAACAGTACCCCCCAAAACAAACAGCCCTCCCCCCTCGACAAACCCCAGAAGTGAGATAAACAGGTTTTTGCAAGGCCAGGACTTCTGAAGGAGTGGGATCTCAACAGGGTGTGGTGCCAAAGGCGAGGGCTGGTGGGTGGACTTGGCAGGACCTGGCGGTGCAGGCCTGGATGCAAAACCTGTACAGAGACTGATTTAAGAAATGCAAAATTAGGTGTGATTATTTTCCCTTAGCTTAGAGAATCAGGGTTATCCAAATACTCTAAAAAATTTTTTTTATTTTAAGGATTAAACTTTCTGGGTCCCTTCTAGTAGGAGCTACGCAGTTGAAACTCAATTTCCTCAACTCCTTAGCAGACGTCAGAAACATCAGCAAGGTAGCAGAAACCCTTAAATAGGAGGCTTGAACTTAGGTCATAAGGCTTTGAACTTGAATCCAGTGTTATGTTGGATTTCTGTTGGGGGGCTGGTCTGGTATCGTCTTGAACTTGCCCTAAGGGTGGAATTCTCACCTGAACTAAGTTTCACTAGTTAACACTGTAAACAATCACTTAAAAGGTCCACTGAAAGAAGGCAGCATCTTTTCTGATATTCCTATCATAATTCTCGATTGACGTTCATCCCAATGAGTACGTCAATAACCTTCTATAATTTAAATCCTATGGTCTTAAGAGTATGGTGTTTACCTTTTAAAAGTTCTCAAAGCGGAGTGACAGACTTAAAGTATCCAAAGTATTCACAGGCCAGCCCCACAACCTCAAAGATGAGCAAGGGGGCCGCGCCCTGGAAGCTCGAGAAACTAATCTGATCAAGGAGAAAATCGATTTATCTGAGCTACAATTCTCCTAATTCGTGTAAGGATCCCAAGGGATTGTAAATTCTGTACCCATTTTTAGATGATTCTCAGAAAAACAAAGAATGAACCATGACTCACTCTGTTTGAAAATGTTTCATAACGAGTCACTAAACTTCCAAAAGGCGTGGTCCACGGAAAGGCACCTTATCTCCTGCATCACACCTGCCTCCGAGGAAGGTGTCCAGACAGGCAGAGCTTGCTGGCTTTTCTGTGAGATCCTTGCCAACCAGTCTACACTGCTCCTCCTTCTTGTCTCTTGTCTCTGTCACACTCAGCCTTCAACACAAAACTTAAGAAAAGTAAAATACTGCACCCCTAAACCCAATCCTACACATAGGAAGTGGTAAGTTAAATTTCCCTTCTTGTCTCATAACCAGCCACCTTCGTACACTGAGTCCTAACGATGGGTCTTCATTTCAGGAAAAATGTTTGGTATTTGGACAGCTCATGGAGGCTAACAGTTCCAGCACTTCCTACAAGTGACTGTTTATTATACCACAACTATGAAGAAAATATACACACCCAAAATATGTGATACAAACATTAAGACTCAATAGAAACCACCACTCATTTGGGTAACACATCCTGCTTTCCTTTACAGCCGTGCTTTATCCTATGTTGCAACAAGGAGAAAAATTAAAATGAGACTGCACATAAGATTAACTGGTTACAAAAAAGATCACTATCTCAGTCAGCATTTTAGAGACCATCAAATAGCTTTTGGTCAAACTCTTCTGTTTTGCCGACAAGGAAATCAAAGTGCATTGGAGATTGTTGTCTAAGACCGAAGTTTTGACAAAAGCCACAGTGCTGTCTGCAGGAATGGAGACAGACACCAGCATGAACTGAATGCCTGCTGTGACTGAGGACTCAGATAAAGCAGCTCATTTCAAGCCTTACACCAACCCAGCACGGTTGCTTTTCTTATTCATGGAGAGTGAGGTGCAGAGGTTTGGGGCAACAGTCTCAAGGTCAAGTGAGGGAGTGGATTTAGAACCAGCTCTGCCTGCCACCATAGACCACATTTTGAGAGCAGCACGTGGCTTCTTTTCCTTCTTCTTCTTGTTTTTTTTTTTTTTTTTTGCAAGAGGGAGAGGACAAATGACCAAGCAGGAAACACGAGTTGTACTTCCTACTCCTTCACACACATTTCATGGACCTGAGGAGAAGTAACTCCAACTTAGCTTTCATGTCATCTCTGAAGTGAGCAGGAAGGACTAGATCTCTAAGCTCTGTGACTCTTTTTTCAGAATCCAAGAAATGAACTCTAAGCAGGCTTTCCTTCCACTAGCCACTGGGAGCCCATAATACCCACTCTTCAAAAATAAAAAACAAAGGGGTTCCCTGGTGGTGTAGTGGCTAGGCTTTGGCTCTCTCAATACCGCGGCCTCGGTTCGATTCCCGGCCAGGGAACCACCAATTAATTAATTAATTAATTAATAAAAAAAAAAGAAAAGAGCATTGTTTCTTCTGTGAGTCATTTTACTGCTGTCAGCTGTCGCTTTAATGGGCCACACTTCTGCTAGGCTAGCTGACCTCTTTCAAACTCTGCTCCAGCCTGTTCTGCAGATGGGTAAAAAACGAAGCTTGGGGAGATAACTGATTATTCATAAACTGTCTAGAGAGGTGGCTACCTTCCTTTCGAGGTATAAGAGATGATATCTACTAGTTGTTTTTACTGCCATCTCCTGCATTAACTCCTCCTTCTATGAAGTCTGCAACCTGGCAGAACACCTTTCTTTATAAAGGCAACAATATATACCCAATTAATATTTGTCAATGACTGTGACACTGTCATAGTATGTGGGACCCTTGGTAATCAGGAGCATGATCTCATTTGCCTTCTGGCCTCTGTCACAGTAGGTTCCAAGATGGGCATTTGGCTGTTGCCACAGTATAGGGCATGCGCAATGTAGAGTGGGGCCCTGACTCTCTCCTAAATGTCTGCTACCTGCCAGCCACTGGGCTTAACGCTAGGGATGCCTCACCTTGTATGCTCCTTAAGTCTACTGTGTCTCGTAGGTATAAATTCTGAGTTTCCTACCTGATTTTGGAGATGAAGAAAGCTCTGCCTAAGTTCATACTTCTAGAAGCAGTGGAGACAGGATAAACTCCCAGACCTGCTCTCATTTCAGAGCCTAATTTTTTTTTTTCTTTGCTTTTTGGTATGTGGGTAGCTCCCTGGCTGGGAATCGAACCCAGGCAGCAGCGCTTACAGCACCAGCGCTGAAGCCTTAAGCCACTACACCACCAGGGAACTTCCTTAGAGCCTAATTTTAACTACTCACTACAATCATTAATTCTGCCCAATAACTAGAAAAGAAAAGGGCGGGGAGCTGATATTTCCACCAGTGACCTCGGGTTACTACAGTTTGACTCTCCTGCCCACATGTGGTTATGCAGAGATGGAGCTTTCCAACGGGCCACATGCAGCGGCTCTCACAGACCACAGGCCTGAACTTACGCATTCTGTGCTCTAAGGTGGGGCACGCCAACCAACATTTAGAAGACTGAGCCTGCCTTAACCTAAGAAGCAGGAGAGTGATGGAAAGAGAAGTCACATTAGGTGGTGAATTTATTATACAACAAGTTGACAATGCATTGTAGAATTGTATGTCTGAAACCTATGTAATCCTTGCTAACAGATGTCACCCCAATAAGTCTAACAATAAAAATAAATTAAAAGAAAAAAAAAAGCAGGAGAGCTGGGAAGCTTCAGCCAGGAGTCACTCTAATGTTGAGTCCCTAACACCTGCTTCTGTTGGGAAACACTTCCTGTGGGACTGAGTTCTAGTATTCTGCTGTTCCTGAGAGAAAGCCTACCCATACTAGGCAGAGACCAACTGGCAAAGGTTTCCACCTAAGGGCGTTGAAAATGGCACCTGCCCCCACATTGTGCCAGGTGCAGACACACAGCCACTATGCCATCACCCAGGCAAGAGCCTGGTTTCTTTAGGGACTAAAAACTAAAGTGCTTGGAGGGACTGGGAAGGAGAGCTAGGGAAGAGAACGAGAGAACCAGTGATTGCAACCACACCAGGCTTCAAGAAGGGAGACCATGTGAACAACCGATGGATCAAAGAAGAAATAAAAGGGGAAATTTAAATGTTTCTTGAGACAAATGAAAATGGAAACATAGCATACCAGAGTTTGTGGGATGCAGCAAAAGCTGTTCTAAGAGAGCAGTTCAAAGCAATAAACCCCTATACTAAGGAAGCAAGAACGATCCCAATAAACAACTTGGTACCTGCTCTCACCACTCCTGTTCAACATAGTACTAGGAGTCTAAGCTAAAGAAATCAGGCAAGAAACAGAAATAAAAGAATAAACTAGCCGAACAAAGGAAAGAATAAATATTGAGGAGAAATGAATAAAATATAGTACAGAAAAATAATAGAAAAGATTAACTGAACTAAGAGTTGGTTCTTTGAAGAGGTAAACAAAATTGACAAACCCTTAGCTAGACCATTAAGGAAAAAACAGAAAGGTTCCAGGTCAACAAAATTATAACAAAAATGGAGACATTACAAAGGATACCACAGAAATTCAAAGGACCATAAGAGGCTACTATGAACAACTATATGCCAACAAATTGGGCAACCTGGAAGAAATGGAAAAATTCTTGGAAACATATAACTTACCAAGACTAATCAGGAAGAAGGAGAAAATATGAATAGACAATTACTAGTAAGGAGATTGAGTCAGTAATCAAAAATCTCCCAAAAAAGCCCAGGACCAAATGGCTTCACGGGTGAATGTTACCAAACATTTAAAGAAGAATTAACACCAATCCTTCTCAAACTCTTCCAAAACATGAAGAAGAAGGAACACTCCCAAACTCATTGTACAAGGCCAAAATTATCCTGATACCAAAACCAGAAAAGGACACTACTAGACATCTACAGGCCAATGTCTCTGATGAATAAATAGATGCAAAGATTCTCTATAAATACCAGCAAACTGAATTCAGCAACATTCTAAAAGGATCATACACCACAACAAAGTGGGATTTATCCCTAGATGCAAGAATGGTTCAACATATTCAAATTAATCAATGTGATACATCACATTAATAGAATGAAAGATTCATATGACCATCTCAATAGGTGCAGAAAAAAACATCTGACAAAAATTCAACATCCATTCATGATAAAATAATCTTTAAAAACTAGACACACAGGAGCATATCTATACATAATAAAAGCCATAACTGACAAGCCCACAGCTATCATCATACTCAGTGGGGAAAGGGTGATAGCTCTTCCTTTAAGATCAGGAATAAAACAAGGGTACCTGCTCTCACCACTCCTGTTCAACATAGTACTAGGAGTCTAAGCTAAAGAAATCAGGCAAGAAACAGAAATAAAAGGTATCAGAACTGGAGAGGAAGAAGTAAAAAGATCATGTGATTTTATATTAGAAAATCCTAAAGAATCAACCAAAACACTGTTAGAGCTAATCGATAAAATCAGTAAAGTTGAAGGATGCAAAATAACATAAAAATCAGTAGCATTTCTATACACTAACAAGAAATTTTCTGAAAAAGAAATAAATTGATCCCATTTACAATAGCATCAAAAACAATAAAATACTTAAGAATAAATTTACTAGCCTGAAACCTATGTAATCCTTGCTAACAGATGTCACCCCAATAAGTCTAACAATAAAAATGAATTTTAAAAAAAAAAAAAAAGAAAAGAAAAAAGAAAGATACTGAAGAGGGACAGGGGAGACAATTCTACCCACAGAATAAAAACATTCACACAATGTAAGGAAAGTCTGTTTCTCTCTCTGAGTCAGAGTGTACTTTCTTTACTAATAAACTTCTAATTGTCCAAAAAAAAAAAAAAGAATAAATTTACTTAAGAGGTGAAAAATCTCTACTCTGCAACCTATAAGACTCTAATGAAAGAAATAAAAAAGATACAAATAAATGTAAAAATATCCCATGTTCATATTGGAAGAATTAATATTATTAAAATGTCAATACCCAAAAGCCTATGGTAGATTCAATGCAATCCCTATCAAGATTCCAATGGCATTTTTTTACAGGAGTAGAAAAAAGTACTCCTATAGACCAATGGAACAGAATTGAGAATCTAAGCATAGTTGGTCAACTAATATTTGAAAAGGAAGCCAAGAATACTCAATGGAGAAAAGACTGTCTTTTCAATAAATGGTGCTAGGACATTTGGATATTGACATGTAAAGGATGAAACTGAACCAGTATCTTATACCACTCACAAAAATCAGGCTAAAGACTTAAATGTAAGACCTGAAACCATGAAACTCCTAGAAGAAAACATAGGAATAAAGCTCCATCACATAGGTCTTGTAAGGTTTTTTGAACGTGACAGCTATATCGCAAGAAACAAAATAAAAAATAACAAGTGGGACTACATCAAACTAAAACACTTCTGCACAGCAAAATAAACCATCAACAAAGAGAAAAGACAATCTATGGAATGGGGAAAAAAAAATCTTTGTTAACCATATATCTGATAAGGGGTTAATATCCAAAATATATAAAGAACTCATAAAACTCAACAGCAAAAAAACAAAACAAAACAAAAACACCAACTTAATTAAAAAATGGGCAAAGGACTTGAACAGACATTTCTCCAAAGAAGATATATGAAAGGCCAGCAGGTACATGAAAAGATGCTCAACATTCACTAGTCATAAGGGTAATGCAAATTAAGACCACAATGAGATATCACCTCATGCCTGTTAGAATGGCCATCATCAAAAAGAGACAGCAAATATTAGCACAGACATGGAGAAAAGGGTACCCCCATACACTACTAGTGGAAGTGTACTGGTATAACCCCTGTGGAAAACAGTATGGAGGATCCTTAAAAGTTAAAAATAGAGCTATCATATGTACAGCAATTCCACTTCTGGGAAATATATCCAAAGAAAATAAAAACACTAACTTGAAAAGATAACAGCACCCCCACGTTCAGAGCACATTATTTACAATAGCCAAGACATCTACTGAAGGATGAATGCATAAAACATTTGTGATACACACACACAGAGGAATATTATTCAGCCATATAAAATGAGGAAATCCTACTATGGGTGACAACATAGATGAACCTTGAAGGCACTATGCTAAGTGAAATAAGTCAGGCAGAGAAGGACAAATGCTGTATGATCTCACTTACATGCGGAATCTTAAAACAAACATATCCAAACCTCCAGACAGACTTGTGGCTACCAGAAGCTGAGTGTGGGAGGAGGGGAAATTGGAGGAAGGTGGTCAAATGGTACAAACTTCCAGTTACAAGCTAAAGCAGCAGGGATGTAATATGCAACACGACTACAGCTAACACTGCGCTATCGAACATAGGGAAGTTGTTAGAGTAAATCCTATGAGTTCTCATCACAAGGAAAACATTTTTTTTTTACTTTTTTCTTTGTATTCTATCCATATGAGAAGATAGATGGATGTTAGCTGAATCTAATGTGGAAATCATTGCACAATATATGTAAGTCAAACCATCATGCTTTACGACTTAAACTTATACAATGACACATGTCAATTATTTCTCAGTAAAACTGGAAAGAAAGAAAACAGGAAAGCCATTTTTGCTTCCAGGTCTCTGTGCACCCACTCATCCTAAGCTCTGCAAGCAGTCAGATAAGAGCAGAGCCTGGGGAGGAGCCTGGACTCAAGGACACGCCCACAGCCCCTCCCTACCAGGCAAGGTGCTCTCTGGCATCTACTAAAAGACCTCCGAGGACAGCACAGGGGGCTACTAGCGCTGTAATAAATGGGATGAAGATGGGAGTCGCACGAGGCCAAAATTCTATTCCCGGTTCCGCTGCTCATTAACCTCACAATTTTGGGTGAGACAGTTGCCCTCCCCGGCCCTCAGCTTCCTCATCTACAAAACAAGAGGGAAGACCATCGATCGCTCAGGTCCCTCCAGGTTGAGATTCTGATTTCTTCGTTCTCAGAAAAAGTTCAACATTTTCTTTGTTAATTTCTTGGATTTTTATAGGTTTATCAAAAGCATACCTTAAGTTTCTTCCCCCATTCTGTTAATATTAAAAAAGAAACCCACCAGTAATGGTTAGCAATTTTCCTGATCATGTTGGTTCTTTCAATCAAACATAGCATCTAAGTACCATTTTCTTTTGTTCATTCACTCAATTTTTTTCAGAGTGGAAAAAGCACTATCAAGATACATCACATAGTGGAAGATCAGGGTTCGATTCCCCGACGGGGAGCCTTTAAAGCTTTTGATGAATTATACAGACAAACAGACACTGTCATCAGGGTGTACACCTGAAATTCCTATTTGATTATTAAGAAATGTTTCCCAAATATAACTTACCTTAAAATGTATGGAAACATTTATTATACTTCTAAACCTGGTTTGCAAATTTTACTTCGAACAATGTAATGACAAATTAGAATTTTCCCAATTTTTAAATTTTGAACATCATGTTTTTGCAATTTTAGTAAACAATATTTAATTATCTGAAGTTATTTTTCATAAATAAAAGTCAATTATTTTTAATTAAAAAAGATACATCACATATTACAAAGTGGTGAAAGAGAGAAGGCTTAAAATCCAAAGTCAAACATGACCATTTTTCAGTGTTTGCATATTTGCATATTTAGGATCTATTCTGACTTTTACTACTTGGTAAGACATGCATTTTAGGGTAAAATGAGGCATAGAGAGGTTAACTGGCTTGATCAAAGGCACAAAGAAGTTTGTGGCAAAGTCCAGATCATTGGAATAAATGCCCAATGGCCTTTCCCACCATAGATCCTTATCTTCCCAGCCAACCTGCCTTTCTAGATGCTCTGCTACTTTTAATATTTTTTGGCTTAGAAATGTACTCTGTACACAGCAAAGTAAAAACTTTTTGCAACAGGAGTGTATTTATTCCACTAGGCTCATTTTCCTAAGGTGAAAAATCGATCCCACCCAAAGACATTCCATCCCATGGACCCTGCTTCATTTCTCAGGTAGCCCAGAAAATCCAGAGTTCAATCAGTCTCCACATACCAGGAAGGTTACAATCTGGAGGAGACTGAAAAGAGGGCGTTTTCCCAGCATTTCCTGGATGAATGACAGAATTAGGTGGGTCATGCAACTGCAGCCTTCACAGTTCCCTGCACCTTTAGGGCCGGGAATGACCTGGCCATTTGCGTCTGGAAATCTGCTTCCAAAGAGGAAGGCAAATGACAAAAAATGCAGAAACAGGAATAAATTAGAGGCAGCATGGGATTAGTTTCTTTTCCCCACAACAGGTCAGTATCTAGACATCGCTCCTCTATTGCTACTTTAGAATCCATTACTTTCTATGGCTATAGGGGGTGGGGGGGTGTTTACATATTTCCAGATTTGCCAATCAGGACACATGACCCCCCGTTTCTCACACAAGCCTTAATGAAAGACAAAGGAAGTGCCCTGCCACCCTCTCAAAAAGCAACAAACATGCAGATCCCTCTCTAAGTGAGAATAGCTTTGCCCATGTATTCCTATCAATTTTTCTATCACTGTAATCACAAGTTATAATTTCTAGAATAGCAAGACAGACACAGACCTGTTGGTCAGATTACGATAGGTTATACTTATTAGTCTTTAAGACAAGATACAGGCAGGACAAATACAAAGTGTTTAAAAGAAACAGATCTGTAGGAAAAATAGTAGCTCACTCTCGCTTTTCTGGGGTGCTAGACTAACGGTGAAAATGCAAAGGAAAAGACCTAAAATTGACAACCTCTGTTCAGGGCTGGAAATGAATGTTGCTGTTCTGCTGTGCTTTCAGGAGTGACTTTAGCACCACGGACTGAGCACTGCAATGGAAGCTCTTCTGTCACCAGCTTTCATGAACCAAGGCTAGGTGAGACGGATCTGTCTTCGTAAGGATCTTGCCCGCTATGGCCTGCAGCAGCTCTCCACCTCTTGCCCTTGACACCTGGCATGCACAATTAGCACCTTCTTATAGGCTGGCCTCTCATCTAATTACCACACGTCTCAATCAAGCACTTTATTTTATTGTCTCATTCATGGACTAGTTCAAAGTGCTTGGGCTCCCCAGCTGTAATAAATCCTAAACTCCTTTCAGGAGGCGTGTGTTCAGTTTCTTGGCACTCCAGGCCCTCAAGAACACAAGGGACTCATGGGCATGCAAACAGATACTTCCTGCTTGTTTGAGGAGCTCCTAGATGTCTATTCTGGGTATAAGGGACATGGGTAGAATCTGGGTCTCCAAGCCTATCTCAACCCTCTGTTCCAGATCCATGGGCCTTCTCTGCTGCTGAGGGCTGTCTTCAGCTCCTCTGAGTGAATCTCTACTCAGCGGGTATATAGCCGTCTCCCTTACCTGAAAGAGTTAGATACAGGAGTTCACATTCTAGGTTCCTCCATAAATGAAAGACTCAAAGGATGGGGGTTCATGTTTGAACAAACTCCTTGTTTTTAGAATTAAAATGAACTCTAGCTTATAGGGCAGTTACCGGTTCCATAATAAACATAGGGCTCTTTTACTGAATACTCTGAATGAAATGGGGCCTGGGGGGAAACTGCATAGGACAGGGGTCCCCAACCCCTAGGCCACGAACCGGTACCAGTCTGTGGCCTGTTAGGAACCAGGCTGCACAGCAGGAGATGAGCGGCAGGCGAGCCATCCAGCAAAGCTTCACCTATATTTACAGCCACTCCCCATCACTCGCATCATCACCAGACGGTCAGAGCAGCAGCATTAGATCCTCCTGGGAGCACAGACTCTGCTGTGAACTGCGCATGCGAGGGATTTAGGCTGTGTGTTCCTTGTGAGAATCTAATGCCTGATGGTCTGAGGTGGAGCTGAGGCAGTGATGCTAGCTCTGGGGAGCAGCTGCAAATACAGATGAACATTAGCAGAGAGGTTTCACTGCAGAGACCATAATAAATTGCTTGCAGACTCATATCAAAACCCTGAAAGTGAGTGGTAAGTGACAATTAAGCTGCACTTGATGGCAGGCTTTATAGTGGCAAGTGAGTTGTATAATTATATTATATAGTACAATATAATAATAATAATAATAATAATAATAATAATAATAACAATAAAGTGCACAATAAATGTAATGCACTTGAATCATCCAAAAACGACTTCCCACAATCCATGGGAAAACTGTCTTCCATTAAAACAGTCCCTGGTGCCAAAAGGTCGGGGACCGTAGGTACTGGAGCTAGATTACCTGGTCCCAAATCCTGGCTCTAGGGGGTTCCCTGGTGGTGCAGTGGCTAGGCTTCAGCACTCGCACGGCCGCAGCCTGGGTTCAATTCCCGGCCAGGGAACAAAAAACAAAAAACAAACAAACAAAAAAATCAAATCCTGGCTCTGCCAGTTATTAGTTATATGGCCTGGGACCTTGGTCAAGACAATTAACTTCTCTGCAACTCAGTTTCCCAATCTGTAACACAGGGATAATATTATCTGTCTCATAGAGCTACTGTGAGGACTGAATCAGTTAATCTTTGCAAAGTACTTTAGAATAGTGCTTGGTACATAATAAGCACTTTGTAATTTAGTATTAAATAAAATTAATAGAGCACAGAAATTCAGAACAGACAGACCTACAAAACAGTATGCCCCCTAAAGAATGTGACAGTGATGGAAAAACAAGCTGGTTTAATAGAATAATGGGCCATTCTTGGCTTCTTCATTTTCTGGCCAATATACATTCTTTGAATTGCTTCAATAAACCAAAAAAAGAACTCTGAACTTGCGGATTTTAAAAATGTCTAATGCAGTATCACAACAAATGGGATAAAAATGTTCTGGCCCCACTGAAGCAGAATGAGCAGTGAAGGTGTCATTGTTTTAACAGAGAATTTAACATGAACATTCCACTCTCACACCTACTTAGCTAACATGTCAGACCTCATTCACAATATTATTTAGCAAATACTGCAAACCCTTCTCCAGCAAGGAACCTTTAGTCAGTTGTCAGGGGAACAGTTCAAACAGATGTTTTATATTTTTAAAGACATACTAAAAGGTTTTTATATAAAGGTGATTGCAAGGTATCCAAACTCAGACTTTTCTTTCTGTGTCTTTTCTGATCTGTCCATTTGCTGTCACTTTTTAAATCCTCAATCCTCTTAGATATCTTAGCTACTAAAATTCCATGTCCAGGGCCTCCCCTTCCTGAGCAATCTCTAGCACAAACACCATTTTTAACATCAGCAGTCTGTTATTAACTCATGTCAGAGTTCCTCACATGGAATCCAGACGTCAAACCACACACAAAGGCAGCAAGGCGCCGTAACAGGTGGGGCACCTGTGCTTTCACTAGGGGGCAATCCTTCCAGCTTCACCTTTCTCAGTTTCCCTGGAGGGCAAAGTCCAACCCTCTAAGATGTCTTCCTGGTAGGTGCACCTGCAGAGAACTAAGGAGAGACATAAGAAACAACTCATGTCTAGTCTATTAGAAGTGATCATCTCTTATATTTTGGGAGCTTAGCAATTTGGTGCTAAAGAATGTGGGCAGGTATCTCCTTTCTGCAGCTCTCTCTGACCCACCTCCTTACCCAACTGTGCTCACTGGTGCCACGGCGACAGCTCTTACCCACCTTGTTCTGTGAGTACCTTGGCCTTGGAACCTCCCCTCCTGCCCGGGGAGTTTCTCTGCACATAAGTTGTGTTTTACCTGCCTTAGTGTTCCAAAGCTAGCCCAAAGCCCATCCACACGGTAAGCTCCCAACAGTTATCTGTGTAACTGTACTGAAGATAGTATTTGCGAAACACCAAACATTCTTTGGAGATCAAGCCACGAAGGGCTGCTATTCACTTTTGAGGAACAGGGAGGTTCCTCAAAATGGGAAATTTGGAAAAGTCATCAGATCCCCTCTTTGCTTCAGTCACTTTGGGTTAACTTTCCTCCATGTATCCACGTGACTCCTTTAAAATCTGTACCATACCCTGTCTGCCGCACCTTAATGGGGTTCTTCAGTGACCCCACATTCACCTTGCAGGTATCCTTTCTGGATATACAAGGCCCATACTTCCACTTGGCCCCTACCTGGGCCCACCCCCACCCCCCATCGACAAGCAGTTCTCCACAGCTCCCCGAGATCACTCCATCAAGCTAGGGCTTCCAGCCACGGCTGAGGAGCGCCGGGAACGCCTGGGCACTGCGCCTGTCACCAGCGCCGGTTACCAGGACTCTCTCCCTGCTCCGACCACCCGGGGCAAGGGGATCCTGAAAGGTCCTGGGTCAGTGTTCGGTCAGCGAGAGAGGGGAGGAGAGGAGGAGGAGGGGAGGAGGAGGGGGGAGGGGAGGGGGAGGTGAGGGGGAGAGGGAGAGAGAGATGGGGGCTGGGGAATCGGGTGGAGTGAGGACGCCTTAGGACTAGTGGATACTCACTCCTGACCCGGACCCTTCCCACGGAGCACAACCTAAAGAGGGCTTCATCGCCTCTTGTTTTCAGCCATCCTAGAGACAGGAAAGCGCTGCATTGGGCGGTGGTGGTACGGGAGACCGGGAGACAGCTCCCGAGGCCCATCACGAAGTCCTCTTCCCCTCACGCGGGGCGTCCTGTTTCTCACACTCGGGCACACGACCTGCTATTATACTTCCACTCCAGCTCGGAGCAAACTGCGTCGCGTGCCTCTCCCACTACTAGTCCTACGGCTCCGGCCCCGGCTCGCGCCTCTCGCCTCACCCCAGCTTTTCCAACCAACCCCAGTTCCCCCGCCCAACTGACCGTGAACTCCGAAGCAGTTCCCCAGTCCCAGGCCCCGAAAGAGGCTCCCGCCACAGCCGCCGTCGCCTCCCTCTGCAGTCCCCGACCCGGGACCCGGCCTCGGACTGCAGCGATCGCTCCCCGGCACCAGTCGCCGCGGCTCTCCGGACTCGGCCAGACGCGGGGAGGCGCGCAGAAGAAGCCCATCGAGCTCCCGGCAGTGGCGGCCGCGGCGGCTGCAGGAGCGGCCGCCGCGCAGGCTGATGACGCGCAGGCCCCGGGCGACTCGGACTGATGACGTGAGAGGGGCGGCTGGGCAGCATGGCGTCCGTGGCGCTGAGCGAGGCGGAGAAGGTGTACATCGTGCACGGCATCCAGGTAGCTGCAGCAGCGGCACCGACGTCGGCCGCCAGGTGTCCGTGGCCCTGCGGGTCGCAGCCGGCCCTCGGTCCGCCCGGGAGGAGCGGCCGGGCTGCGGCGGCTCTGGGTTTGCCCCTGTGATGAAGCAGCTCTGCGGCCGGCGTTGGCCGCCTGGAGCCGGCAGCGTGGGCGTGTTTCTAGAACCCGGCGGCGACCGTTCTTGGAGGACTGTGTGAGGACTTGCAGGCTTCCGGGGTCCGCAGGGTTCCGAACCCGGGAAGGAAGCGGTGGGCCTTTGCTTAGCACGGCCCACTAGGGCCGTCTGCAGCCTCCGCGTGCCGCGTCACTGGGTGGGGGTGGGGGTGCTCCTGGCCCGCTTTCCCGCACCTCGTGGTTGGGGAGAAGGCACCGCAGGCGAACGCGCTTTGAACGTACAAATCTCCTTACAAGTAAAGGAAGGGTGTTTAAGAAGCGGCTCCACAGCCAGTAGCATAATTTGTTTCTGTTTGCCATTTTGTCTCTGGAGAACCAACATCCCTAGGGGCAGCTGGAACTGAGCTCTTTCTGCGCTCAGTATTTAGTCCCAGAGTTGGAGAATGTTGGGCCTGGTCATGAGCTCCCGAGGGAAACCAGGCGCGTCATCTTCCTAGGTTAGAAACGTCCCCACAAAGGCCCCTCCACAGCCTAGCCAGCATCCTGTTCTTGCCTGTATAGACCTAATCCTTCTGTGTTTTACTTTTCACTTTTGGTTCACGCATGGTTAATTTAATCTCTTCTGGCGTTCCTTTGACATCAGCCTTTGATTCCTTTATTATTTCAGGGATGAATGTAAAATAAAGATAATGGAATATAAGGTGTATATATCAACGGATATGGTTTGTGGAAGCCAAAGGAGCTCCAGAGGTGAAATTGCTCTCTTAAGTCCATGTCAAGTGTCCCTTCTCTGTATCTTCAGGACTCAGCATTTCATTCAACCTAGAACTACTAGGGTAGAAAGTAGCTTGCCCTTATATAGCTCCCATGGTAGAAGGAAAAGACGGAAACTACAAATCTGTGTGTTTATACAGTAGACTCTCAGTTAACAGGCACTTATGCTGGATAAACGTATTATTTCTTTGATTTTTTTTGCTGGTTGCTTGAGTCCTGGTTAATGGAGAGTCTATATAAAATTGTACTGAGTGCTGTGAAGGGAGAAAAATAAAAAGTCCTGCCTAGTCTGGGAGGCCAGGGAGGCTTCCCTGAGGAAACTGCATGACCACAAATTAACTAGGCTGGAGCCTTCCAGAAGGAAAGGAGGGTGAGTCCACTCTCCTGGAGGTAAAAAGATCAGGTTGCAGAGTGGCCAGAAGCTCAGCCACTCCCTCATCATAAATCCTGGAAGGTAGTAATTTGTTGACTTGTCTGCATGAGACTCTTATGCCCTAGCCAGTGTCCCACACTTAGAAAGTACTCGGTAACATTGAATAGTAAGGTTGGCCTTAAACAGGAGATAAGTGTGACCATGTTTTCATTTTCTAAATTAGACCTCTCACTCACCAGTACCATAGACACATGAGGGCCACAGTTGTTGGTGAATGCTCAGCTCTGTGTCATAGCCACATAGACAACCCAACTAAATCAGACTCTTTGTAAGGATTGTTAACACTGGCCACAAATGTGCTATATTTGTGGAGGAGCAAAACCATTTACACCATTTGAACCAAGGTCAGAATGCAGGCGAAGGAGCTGACCACCATGGGGTCTCCACAGGCTCAAGTCTAAAGCACCAGCACTTCTGCTGAATTGGTCCTTGAGGGCCGGCAGTGTGCCTTAAGCAATGCCTTGCTGGAGTCCTGTTCTCACCCCTGCAGACCTCATCACTTTGTGTTTTACGTTTCACCTTTGGTCCTAGTTGGTCAGTTTCAGCCTTGCTGTCCCTTTCCCTTAGCCTTTGATGCCGTTACTATTTCAGAGCTATTTTGTCTTGGTTTGGTGGTGGTTAGAGGCAATTGAAATTAGCCTCAGGATGTGTGTTGAGGATTCAGTTGCTAGTTTTGTTAACCAGGCTGTCCTTGCTTATCTCTGCTGCTTTTTACCCCTTTGCTTTATTCTCGTCTCTCTTCAGGTTGGCTTTGTTTCTCAGGCCACATGGTAGAGAGACTGTGATTACCTCCCGGCTTGTTGGGGTTACGGTTCCCCTGTATAAGAAACCAGTCCTTCTAGTTCAGTTCCAGACTTGGGGATGGACAGAATCATTTGGCTCAAACATGGCCACTGGGGGATGAGACACACTTGGGGGACAGAGCCGTTTGTGGACAGGAGGATGAATCATTTTTGGTTTTGGCAGGAAATGGAACTCAATTCAGATAATTCAGGAGACTTTCATAATAGTATGATGGGTTGTAGGGAACCAAAAAGATGTTGAGGAGCCCCAAAACTAGTGACCACAGGGAGTAGCTACCACCTCTAGGCCAAAGGGGCCCAAAAGAAGCAAAGTATAAAAGAGTATCTGCAGTAGGCTGTCTTTATATAAGAAGGGGATATAAAAAACCATTCAGTATTTGTTCATATGTGCAAAGGAAATACAGAAAAGATGAACCAGGCACTAAAGAGATTGGTCACATGCCTGGTGTGGATAGGAAAGAGGGACAGGAGGGGGCATGAAAATGGAGATGAGGGACAGTGACATTTCTCTGGGCACACCTTTTCTGATAGCTTTGACTCCTAGAGCCATGGTGATAATCCACATACCTAAAAAAATAAATGGGTAATTAAAAGTAATGAGGGATGGGGGACCCGAACTGGAACAGAAACCCATACACGTGAGTAACGGAGCCCCCCAAAGGCTGCTGGAAAGCATGATTTTGAGTGGCTGAGGTGGGACTAAAGACAGAAAGAACTCACACAAATACTGTACTCTGTTAGTAAATTTGTTACAGGAGTCTGGGTTAGCAGCTCTGAAACAACTGCATAAAAACATTGTAGGTAATGAGAGCCAGGTTTCTCCTTGTGTGAGAAAAGTTATAAATGAGACAAGAGGGAAGGTTAGAGCCAGCAATCAGTATGGCTTTTTCGTAGAACGTGGATACAAGTTCAGAAATAAAAATGTGTATTTGGGGGGGATTAGTATACATACAGAAGGTGCCAAAAAATGTGAACACTTTTGAAGAAAGGGAAAAAAAACTATTAAAATTGTGATATTCAATATATTCCCATGACAAAAGATGAATACAAGAGGGGCTCATAGTGGTTGCCACCAGTATTTATGTAAAACATAGATAACATTGCTTCAAATGTGTATACATTTTTTGGCACCCCCGGTACATGTCTTTTCTAGCTCAATCTGCTGAGAAGCTCTAGAAGCAATGATACCCCTCCAGCAGAGAACCTGCTTAGTACCCAGATCTTGGTTTTTCTCCAGTAAAAGGAACTGGGGCTCCTTGGAGAAAGGGCTGATCCCAGGGCTAAAGCAGCGGACACACAAGAGGCTGGACCATCTTGTATTGTCAGAAAGTAGAGAAGTGCCCAGAAAGGATAGGAAGCCTGTTGAAAGAATGCAGGAACCCACCCAGAGGATCTCCCATCACCAAATCTGGAACACTTTGGGCAACGAGACTAATAATAATGACATAAAATAGATACCTATGAGTGACACCGAGGTAAGTAAACAATTGAAGACTTAAGCAGAGATAAGGGACACGCGGTACCGCGACCACTCTGAAACCCATCGTTGGCATCGGGTTGGCGGTTTGCCTGTGGAAGGTTAGATAGTGAAGATTTGGGGCTTGCAGGTCACACAGGCTCCGTCACTACTCCGTGCTGCTGTTGCGTGAAAGCAGCCATTAACTGCTTAAACGAGTGGACACGGCTGTGTTGCAGCCTAATGGTTCGTGAAACAGGTGGCCCCGCAGGCCTGGGTTGGTTGGCCCCGTTGTAGAGAATGTATTTTAAACGCTATCAGCTAGTTGTTTTTAGCTGTTCACAGAGTAGACCTTGCTGAGTTTGGGGGGCAAGAGGGGTACAGCTGAGATGGTTGTGCCCTGGGACTCTTGACAGTGCATACTTCCTGGTGCAATTTCAGTTGCAGATCTGGAAAGAGGCAGCTTCTCATGTGTCTTGCTCAGATTTTGTTTGTTTGGCACGCCTGCCCTGTCCAGTGGCATGCAGTAGACGTGCCTCCCAGGGCAGACCTGGGCTGGAAACCTGGCGTTGCTCTCACTAGCTGTGGGACCTTGGACAAGTTGCCTGACTTCTCTGAGTCTCCATTTCCTCACATGTCAAATAGTAATATTATAACATCCAGAAATGTGGCTGATTGTAGAGAAAGAGATGTTGTGCTGTAGGAAAGGATCCAGCCAGTAATGTGTGATGGAGACATTTGTGGCTGGAGTTTCTTCTGCACAGCCCTCCTGTCTTTCTCTAGGGGAGTAAGCAGTGACTGGGCCTGGGGGTCTGATGATGGCTTGGATCACGGCCTTAGGAGTGTGGTTGTTGCCCTCAGGAAGATCTCCGCGTGGATGGCCGTGGCTGTGAGGACTACAGGTGTGTGGAAGTGGAGACTGACGTGGTGTCCAACACCAGTGGGTCCGCCAGGGTCAAGCTGGTGAGTAGTGTGGCCACAGTCGGCGCTGAGGTGGAGCAGTGGGTGGGCCCTGGGGGACCAGCTGCAGGCCCCTCCAGGCTTTGGGAACACAAAGGGTCCGGAGGAAATCCAAGACCTAAGGCGAACGCTGGGAGAGGGGCTGTGCAGATCTGAAGCATCCCACCCCCCCCCCCGGTCTTCTCCAAATCGCAACACTGCTCTTAGGGGAGGCCCCTGGGGGAGTATGTCTGGGAGAGGAGGGCGGTGGTGGGGGCCTGCTGCCTGCCCCGCGTGAGGACCCTTTTCGCCCCTGTCTGCAGGGTCACACAGACATCTTGGTGGGCGTGAAAGCTGAAATGGGGGTGCCGAAGCCGGAGAAGCCAAGTGAAGGCTACCTGGAGTTCTTTGTTGACTGGTCAGTACTGTGCAACTGTTTTTAAAGGAAAATGATTGAAAAGATGAAGATTTAAACAATTGAAGAGCTTCAGAGAATGACCCTCTGGTTTCTTGTTAAGCCCACTTTTATTTTGTATTTAATTGTCGTTCGTCCGGCCAGCAACTATCACTGAGATCCTCCTGTGTGCCAGGCGCTGGGGTACATGGAAGGAGCACTGGGCCCAGTTCTGTGCTGATTCCCTGGCCCTTGCTGGACCTCCTTGTCCCTGCCTGAGAAAGGAGGTGTCTGCCGGGTGTTACTGTCAGATGCTGCTGAGGAGGATCCCTTGGTCTAAAATGCCCCGTCTCCCTTTGCGCTCTGTCTTTGCAGTAAACTTCTCATGACTTCCTTGGCTGAGCAAGGACCAGGGCCAGCCTACTGGGCTGAGGGAGTGGCCGCTGGGGAGGCGCTGTGGGCGCCAGGAGGGCAGGGATTCGGCAGGGTCTGCAGCCAGCCGGCCTTGTTGCTCCCTTCTCTGGCCAGTGTGTGACCTCGGGCTGGTTAGTCTCTCTGTGCGGGGGATTGTACTACTGTTGGGATGACGAGGAGGTGACGATAGAGAGAGCACCTAGCACAGATTGGCTCCCGGCGGGCTCTGAGTAAATGTTCTCTCTCTTTTCATTGGGTTGCTGGTGCAGTCTCATCTCCTACCTGTAATTTCACTTCTAGCCAGGTGGTGACAGCAGGCCTTCCCGAGGTGGGTGAGGCTCATGCTAGGTGCAGGTCTGTATTAGGGGCATTAGGGGTCCCCAGGACCACCCCACATGCAGAGATTTGCTGGGCGGACTCACAAGACATAGCATTTAGTTGTACTCATGGCTAAGGTTTATTACAACAACAAAAATGCAGCAACGTGTGCGTGGTGGTTCTGCCCAAGAAAGCCCACTAGAGACTCAGCACCCAAGGTATTTAAGGGGCTGGCCTCATGAGCACCCTCTGCTTAGCCCAGGGCAGAGTCCCAGGCTCCCGGAAGGAAAGCACGTGTCCAGACTAAACCGGTGTTTGTGAAACAGTCTAGGCACAGTTGACTGGGGACTCTTGAGAGCCAGGGGTCCAGATGGCAGCCGAGGGCCCGCCTTGCCAGCAGGCCCTTCTGTGGGTAGCTGCCTGGGGGCTGCTGTGCCAGCCCTTCCCTGCCCAGGTGCTAACCCACATTTGTGCAGCAAGTTTTACAGTCTCCAGTCTTCACGGCCAAACCATGACTGTGGGAGGGATGAGTTCAGAGCGTGAGTGACTATCCTGGGGTCACATAGCGAGCTCTGCTGCACTGAGTCCTCCCTCTTTCCACTGTGTGCGTCCTGCGGAGGCCAGCTTTGGAGGTGGATTGTGCTGAGAGCTCCCAGAGCCTTGTGCATTCGCCCTTCTAGCCAGTTTTCCTCTGGCCCTGCCCTGTGCCCCAGGGCGATCTCCTCTCCTGGTCCCACTCAGCAGTGGGCTGGGCCCATTCTTTAAGTCACTGTGCTCCAAGATGACCTCATTCAGGCTCCCAGCTTACCTCTTGCTTTGCTCTTGGAGGGGGACACACGCCTCTCCCGGCCTCGATCGATCGGATAGGTTTAGCGCGGTAAGCACTGGGGAGCGCCCCCCAGGTGTGAGGAGCTGGAGTTTGCTGTCCTTTTCTTCCTCTTCGTGACCCTCCGCCTCTTCACCTCAGACAGACCAAGGACACCCAGGCACACAGAGAGGGCAGTGGCTCTCAGGTGCCTGGCCACAGGAGAACATCTCCCTGGCTCTGTGTCTGCAGGTGACTCCGGCTTGCTCGCAGCTCTCGTCCCTCCCCAGTCTCCGCTTTAACGGGGGAGGCTCCGAGCTGCGTCCTCCCAGGCCTGGCCTCCAGGAGCCAGCCTCTCTCTCCTGGCCTAGCGGCTGCCTGATGGCTTCTTTCCCCCTTTGTAAGATTCAGGAGAACCCCAACAGGCCCAGAAGCTACAGTCCCAGGGAGGTCTCCTGAATCTCTTTCTCAAAATGGATAGTCCCAGGGTGGCACGTTGTAGCGTCTTTAAGTGGCTCAGTTAGTGTGATCAGCCCAGTGGGTAGAACTACCACGAGAGTCACAAAACCCCATTTTCCCACGGAGGAGGGAGGGATTACCCCGCGCCACTGGTGGCCCCCTTTCTCAGAACCTCATGTGAGTCCACAAGGAGCAACTCCACCTGCATGGACAGACAGACCCCCTTATCCCACTCCCGTGGGCAGGGATGGCTCCGGGCACCTGCTGGTAAGGGCTGCCCGCTCCTCCGGGATGCCAGGGGGGCCCCTGCTGGAGCGCTCCGGGCACGTGCCCATCTGCCAGTGCAGAGTTCCTACCCAGGGGGTGGGAAGTAGGGGGAGGAGTCCCTCCTGCCAGTCTGAGCCCAGCTTGACTTTACTTATCAGGCACTTGAGGGTTTAATGATGTAAATTCAGGAAACTGCATTTCTGCTAACTCGGCTTCCTTCGGATTGTCTGCTTGGAATAATAAATACAGGGAGGCGCTGCTGCCCACCCATACTCTACTCTGTGCTGTGGAAACAATGCCCTTTGGAAAGGGTGCCCCGTGGCACTCACCCTGACCCCCATTACCAGGGGAATAGGACTGGGGTCCTCGCTGGCACTGTCACAGCAGTAATCTCAGACCTTCTAACTTCTGTCTCATGTCTTTGGTTTGTTAGCTGTTGCCCGAGAATAGGCCATTTTAAATAAGAACTTGGAAGCTTTGGGAAAGATGGTTTGGTTTGCATCTAAAGCCCAGAGGAAGGTCGAGAATTGAATGAGCTGTCGTGTCAGGCTGGGTTACCAGCAGGTGGCGGCCCGCCAGACCGTGTCTCAGCTCTCTGGCCACCATGTTGGCACAGGAACCGTGGTTCAGCTCCAGTTTGTAACTGGGGGAGTTGAGGAGCACGTGTCATTCATAGGCCTTTCAGCATGCCCAACATTTGTCGCTTCCCTTTGGGACCTTAACTCCTTTTCAGTGTGATCCCTTGTGTTGTTCACTAATACCAAACTGTAAGCTTGGAGCCTTGAACGGTGTCTCTGTTCCTGTTTAGTGCCTCTTGAAGCGGGCACTGTTCTTGTCCGAGGGGCCAAGGGTGGGGGCAAAGCAGAGAGGCAGCCTGCACAAGCCATCTGAGGCTGGCTGTACCCTGGACGTCTCTAGAGTAGGTGAGATGACTCTCCTAGAAACCTCCAACAAGGGCAGAGATGATGAGCTCAGGATGTGTTACCATCCCCATACCGACTTATGGGGACGCTTCTGCAGGCTCAGACACGAACAGTCGAGGCCTGCCTGGGGCTGGGTGACAACTAGAGGGAGAAGGCCCGTGGCAGACACCCATGAAACCTCTCTTCTGCCACTGGCCTGGCCTGACCTGGCTGTAAGACTCCACGGATTTGCAGGCTAGGTCAATCATAAGGGGAACAACAGTGGGTCCAGTGTCCAAAGTCCCTGCAGGTAGACACGGCCTTGATTTCAGCATACCCCTGTTAAACCAGAGAGAGGTGTGCCAAGCAGGAGCTGGGATGGCGTGATGAGTCAGGAGGGGAGGGGCACTGGGAGGGGCAGTGTTCCTGGGAGTTTTATTAGTTTATCCAGCTTAGTGAGTGATTTCCCAACAGAGGAAGAGGGGCGAGCTCATACTTTATGAAGGATCTGAATGGTTTGGGTAACGGTAAAAACAAAAAACTCTTTTGATTTTTGTGCTGAGAAACCAAGTGACTACACCCCTGCTGAAAGAATACACTGCAGAGCCGCTGAGCAGGGCGCTGGGGTTACCAGCCTTGCTCTCTCTCCTTACACTTTGTACCTAATGGAGAGGCTTTTAGGTGGGGCTCCCTCGGTCTGTATCCCTTGACTCTGACGTTTGTGATCTAGTGAGAAGCCCTAGACCAGAGTACCTGTTCATTACTTTGAGGCCTGAGATGCCCCAGGCCTGAGACCTGACCGATGCTAGGCTCCAGGTGGAGTGTGCCACCTCACACGTTCGGGGGAAGTCCGGTGAGGCCTGGCAGACAAGCGCCGGGCTGCGTGGGTTAGAGCTTCTCTGTGACTCAGGCACGTTGCCTCTAAGATGGGGCCAGTAATAGTACCTTCCTTGTAGGGTTGTGGAATTAAATGAGCTAATACATCTAAAGTGCTCAGAGTGGAGTCTAACCCATGGTAAGCATTCCAAGAAGTTGTTAAAGGTTCTCTCCTTGTGAAATGAGAGACTCGAACCACTGGGGTCTCACAGCATCATCCTGCAGGCCACATCCCACCTTCCAGACTTTCACTGAGGAGGTTTTTCTAAAAGGTGAGTTACAGTGCCTTTAGACAAGGCTGGAAAGTTGCTTGCAGTCTCCCTCGCTCCCTGCTGCTTGCACACGCCCTTTGGTTCCCCGCTGGGCTCTGCAGGCATTTGGGTTTGTCCTCTGGACATGGCCTCTAAGGCCCTTTCCAGGCCTGAGTTCCTGCCTAACTCTGTCAGAAAGGGTCCTTGTGCTGTGGGCACCCCCACTGATGAGGTAGAACCCTCATTTTTCTACTGCAGCCCTCCTCTTCATCCTTTGGCAGAACACAGGAGCTCTGGCTATTCTCATGTTACCCCAAAGCACCGCCCCCCCCCCCCCCAACACTTTCCTGCCTGCCAGCCTCCTCCCCATATCACTCCATGGTCAGGGCCCCATCCAGACATAGGAGCTTCCTGCGGGCTCGTCTACCCCTAAACCTTCTTTTCTGTCTGGCTGCCAGCTGTGCCCGAGAATGACATGTTTAAAAAATAAAAAATGTCTAAATGTCTTTTATAATGAGAAAATTTTCTGCTTTAAATTAGCCCAGTGTCAAAAAGCCAATGGGGCGTGGTTATGTAGGGAGATTAATTTAGCCTGTTGGACCCAGGAAGTTCTGTAAACTGTCCCTTAGGGCTGTGGGAGAGTTAATGCATCATCTGTGTAATTAGGCACACCCAGGAGAACGTGACCGGCTGTAATTAGGAAAAGGTAAACATTTTCAGCATCAGCATCTCTGACTGGATTTGTCTACAGAGAGTTCTGTATAGATGTGTTTTTAAACACTAAAAAGATGGAACTTAATGTTGATTGCTTAGTGTTTAAATTAGGAACAGGTTGTGTTTTGCTAGCAAAATACACTTGGTCCCTGGTGACTTGATTATTTCACCATAAATGGGCTTTTTTTCATGGCTCAATGCCTGGGACCGACAGAGGCAGGGAGAGACCAGCCAGATTGCTATGGCAGTGATGAAGGTTTTCTTGGGGAATTTAAATTGGGGTTCTGCTGGCTGGTAGTAAGGGAAGACAATTAGAGAAACAAAGTTATTACACAACAATCCACTCTGATTGTTTTAGGATTTAGTCTTACACCTGTATTAGAATGGACTAGACAAAAGGGATATTTAAATACATTAGGTGAGATTCTTTTAGCGTTACACACACAGGGTGGGTGCAGCCTTGAGCCTTCAAGCAGATTTTGCTTTGCCTGGACTGCCCCCTGCCTGCCTGTGGCCCCTTCTCACTTTTAGGCTTTGAGGCCTTCTGTAACCACCACAGATGGGGATCCTTCCTGACCCCCAACTCCTGCTGTTTGCTCTCTCCCTATCATGAAACTACTCCCTCCTTCACTGGGACTGTGACCTAGGGTCTGCCTCTGCCTTGGACGCTCTCTGGGTCTCCAGTGCCTGGGGTAGGGCTGGGGGACCTTCCAGATGGGTGAGTGGATAGACTGATGGGCTGGGGAGCAGAAAGCTTGTCAGTGTGTGATTTTACAGAGACTAAGCTGATTCCTAGAACATTTACTTCCCTCACAGATGCGTTAAGCGTTTGTTTTGTTAAGCCCAAACCCTCAGAAATTTCCTGTTAAACACTTGAGTAGTACTCAGAGTGGCAAATGTTGGTGCCTCTTCATTCTTGGTTGAGGTAATTGGGCATAAGATTCAAGAGGCCAAAATGGAAAAGGTTTTTTTCTCTTGCGAAAAAGCAAATAAAGTAAAGGGGATAACCTAATATTTAATCATTAAATAAAAAAAACTACTTGAAAAGAGTCACGATGAAAGATAACACACTTACTTTTACTCGGTCAATAACTAAACTGATCAGTCTGGCTTCAGATGTATTTTTGTGTGTAGCGAAGTTGTAGAAACGTTGCAAATGGATTGTTCTGGAACTGCGTAATGAAATGACAGAAGAGCGGTTTGGGGGAAGGATTCATAGCCACGCCCTCAGCCATCATCATTTGCTCATGTGATCTCATTTGAAGTGACTCCTTTAACAGTGATTCAAACTGACCATTTATTAGTCCATAACTCACCTTTTGCATTTTTTTACTTTACTTTTTTTTTTTTTTTTTTTTTTTTTTTTTTTTTTTTTTTTTTTTTTTTTTTTTTTTTTTTTTTTTTTTTTTGTCATTCCTGATTTTTTACGTACCCCCGAATGGCCCAGCGTGTACCCTTGGGGGTGTGCATACCTCGCTTGGGAGCCGATGATCTAGACTTTATGACGCGGCTCTGGCCCCCTCATACGCGTCTTCTGAATCATTCCAGCAGGCTTATTGCGCCTGCCATTGTGGCTGTTGTTTTGGGTATTCCATCATGCATTCGAAAGCTGTGAAAACTGGGGATGATGCATGTGATGTAACCCCTCTGTGAGGCAGGCTGCTTGGCTCTCTGGGCTTCCTGGCTTCCTGTGCCCGCCAGAGAAGAATATTTCTCACACTCAAGAGTGTTAGCTACTACTGGCCGACGTTCCCCTTACCATTGCTCCCGTTTCTGTGGGTAAAGCTGGCTTCTGTTAGAAGTCGGGGGACTCCATCACACACACTAACAAGTCCAGGGCCCGGCACTGGTCAGCCTCCTCCTGTGTGTCTGGAGGCTGGAGAGTGCCAGATGCCACCCTGTCCTTACTCAGTGACACCCTTGCAGCCCTGACGCTTCAGCAGCCCACGGGGCCGCGGGAATAAAGCCTGGCTCCTTTGCTGTTTGCGTTTGAAAAGACTCACCAGCCTTTCTGTCGTCCTTCTGTGTAGTTCAGCCAACGCTACGCCTGAATTTGAAGGTCGAGGAGGTGATGACCTTGGCACAGAGATTGCTAACACCCTCTATCGGATATTCAACAACAAGAGCAGTGTGGACCTGCAGTCGCTCTGCATCAGTCCTCAGGAACACTGCTGGGTTCTCTACGTGGACGTGCTGGTGAGTGTCACACCGCTGTGCCGGCCACACTGTGCCTTTGCGGGGACTGGGCACCTGCTTTCCTCCGAGTGCTTCTCCTTTGAGTAGATACTGTCAGCTTCCGCGGTGAGATTGGTTGGGAAATGATTAGTCTCCTGTAACAGTGTTTTTATTTTTAAATACAATATACATATAGTAGCATATGTAGGACACCATCTGATAATGAAGTTACAGTCATATCATGGTAGCACCTGAAACATTCCACAGAGGTTGTCAGGGAAAGAAAAAACAAGAGCTGCTCTCTAGATGGTGCCAGGCAGAGTTGTGGGCAGAATTTAGACAAGTGTGTATATTATTCAGGGTCATGCAGGTACCTGGGGACGACAGGCGTCAGATGCAGTCTGACTCCGGGTCTCGCTGGAGCTCCTTGCTGGGCAGCGGTCAAATCCGAACCAGGTTAGGGAAGAGCTAGTCCAACTGCCGGACGGATGAGCTGCAGTTACAGAGCAGGCGGTCCCATGGGCCGGGGCAGTATTTTCATGAGCAGTGATTACACAGAGCCAGAGGCAAGGTGGCATCTGCACGTGAGGTTTGCTTGGAAAGCGTAAAGGTGGGGATTAGAGATGGGCACTGGGCCCGGGAGGCGCGGACCGAGATCGGCCGGCTGTACCTGCCGACTCGTGGTGGAGATCGGAAGGCCTGGGCCGCAGGCCTCCCTCACCTCTCGCTGACCCTCCTTCACGGCAGCCCTGTGCTGGGCACTGAGGAGAAAGGACTGAGCAGACCCGACAGGGTCCGGCCGGCTCACCGTTCCCATGGAGAGATAGGCTCTGAGCAGAAACACACGAGACACACGGCTTCTCTTTGTGCACGGACTCCTCCTTTCTTCCTTGCTGTAGTCCAGTTGGGTTTGTTCCCCAAGCTCAGGCCAGGGCTTTTCCAGAACGAGGGCAGCAGCGTGCTCTGACCCTCCCTGCTGACTGAGCACATCTGAGTGCAGGCAGCGCTTGGCTCTTGGGCAGAGGCTCGTGTGAAAGACCTCAGTTTTATCACATGAGTGTTGCCTGTTTGCGTGTCAGGTGTGTGTCGGTGGTGACGCACAGTAGGCAGCGGCACTAGTAAACGGGAGCCTGGTGGCAGCTCCAGCGTCCATGGCCACCACGTGCTACCTGTTTGCAGGCCGGGCATGTGCCCGCACGGATGAGAGCACCGCTTGCGGTGCAGCCGGGAGCCACCTGGTGCAAAACAAAGGTGGTCGCGTCCTTCGTCAGCGCAGAGCCAGCTGCGGGTGGTACCACGGCCAGGCCAGCGTGACTTCGCACACGTGGCCCGTGCAAGTGAGGGTGACAGGCTGTGTTGCTGAGCCGGGACAGCAGCCTGCATTCTTCTTGGTTTCACGAACACTCAGTCAGCATTTCTTAGGAACCCGTGTCCTGTAATCGTGGCCTTGCCCTTTCTCCCCCTCCCCCAGCTGCTGGAATGTGGCGGGAATTTGTTTGACGCCATCTCCATTGCCGTGAAGGCTGCTCTCTTCAACACGAGGTAAGTCTTCTGGCAGCAGCCCGGGGCCTGCGGAGACCCCGAGCGGACGCTTGGGGTGGGACACTCGGAAGTTTGACTGAAGCTCGTAGGCAACAGACGAGGGATTTTCGTGTTGAGAATGGTGGCACTTAATGGTAAGCTCCAGAAAACACATTTCCTAAGTTAAAGCTGAATACATACATGATTTCTGTGTTTATATTTTATATTGTTACTTTCATAAGTAAACACGTACCATGTAGGAAAACACCAGAAAACTACAGAGTAGCAAAATGAATAGAAATCATCCACAGGCCGACTGTCCAAACACCGCTAGTGGAAGAAGCTCCATGCGGCAGGGACTTCCCTGTTTTGTGCTCTGTGTGCCCCAGCCCCGGGAACACTGCCTGACACACAGTAGGTGCTCACGTCGCCCTTGACTGGACACGTGAATGCTCTCAGAGCAGGGTGGCTGCCTGCCCTTTGGTTTAACTCAAGAGCAGGAATGCTTAGGCCTCTGTGCTTCAGCTTCCCAGACTGGCTGTGTAGCAAGGGACTCGACACCAGCGTTTTTAGAGTTTTAGAACCCATTTCCTCTGGCTTTTGATTCTGCAGCCTTTCTCCCACTCTGTGCCTGGGTTCTCTGAGGGAAGTTTGCAGCATTTGAAAATACAAGGTTGGACGGTTAATTTCGTGAACTCATCCTAGAAAAAGTGCTACATACCTCACACCTCGGAGTCCTCCCCTTCGGAAGCTGTGCACCGACGCCAGCACCTAGCCCACCCTTCAAAGCAGTTTTGGGACGCTTTCTGGAATGGCCGTCAGAGCTGTCGTCATCCCCCAAATCTGACAGTTAAGTTTACAAACTTGCCACCGGGGAGTTACGTTGGCAGCGCTGTACAGACAATGTGATAAGGTGTCATAGCCTTGGCAAGGTATGACGGGCAATAGCCCCGACGGCCATTCCAGAAAAAGAGTTCCAAAACTGCTCTGAAGGGTAGACTAGGCGCTGGCGTTGGTGCACAGCTTCCCAAGGGGAGTGCTTTGAAGGGGACCGTGGTGATCCTCAGCTCTGAGGTCTCGAGCACTTCCTCTGGGATGACGTTTTGCAGTTATTTGGCCGACCTTGTGAATGTGTGGATGGGGTGTTGTTTCCATGAGAGAGCTTACACTGTAGCACCCCAGTCCTCTCATCATGGGGCGTTATGAAATGAGGGGTGGATGCTTTTAGGGATGCAGCCTGAGGACTCACGGGGTACGTGAGCAGAGGCGTTGGAAGAATCTTCATCGTGGCTTCGCAGTGGTGACAGACTGGACACAACCTGGGTCCCAGTGTAGGGGATTGACAGCTACATAGCAGCACATGCAGAGGTTTGTCAGTGTGCAAAACCAGCCACTAAATACAGTCCTCCCATCCTCTCCCATCCTGCTTTTTATTTGTTTTGTTGTATTTTACTTTTGGTAATTCTTAAATTTAATATGTCTGAAAGTATAATTCACATAGTGGTCTTTGTGGTTATGTTCCAGTGCACATACTGTGAGCGATTCATCATGTGTCCGTGTTTTCCTATGGTGAATTTAGACTGCCTCTGTAATTTAACACAAAAACCAAGTTAAATAAATTTAGGTCAGAAACGACAAGATGGAATGTTCACTGGTAATGAAAACGGTGGAATCCCCACCCCTGGTGTGCCCCCACACCCTTGGCTGAGACAGTTGAGGGGCGGGCCTGGCATGTGTGCCCACTGTGGGGGCTCGAGCGGCAGCAGCCTGGGCTCCATTGCCGAAGAAAGGAAGTTGCCATCTGTTGCGCCTCAGACCTGTCTGCCAGCTGGTTTCCATGGGCACCAGGGCAAAAAGAGATGTGGAACCAGTGAGCTCTCCGCCTGTGGGGAGGTGTTGGGCCACCTGTGCTGAGCAGGATGGTAAAACCCAGCTGCTCGGGTTGGGGAGGAAACTGGTCCTGGCTGTAGGCACGGTGTCATCCCCAGGATAAGAACAGCCCCGCAGGGAGCAAGGAGGGAATGGTGGCTCTGCGAGGGGCACCGGGTCCCCCAGTGCATGGGGAGAGCTGCACAGCCGGACCCCTTTAGGAGGGTAGAGGCCACTCTCCAGCTGGTGTTCTCTAGCCCTTCTGCTTAGGCGGATGCAGCCACAGGGCTGGGAAGAGTTGTGTGCAGGCGCGTGCATGCACGCTTATTTCTTTTCTTTTTTTTTCTTTGGTGTTTCCCTGGCTGGGAATCAAACCCAGGCTGCAGCGTTGAGAGCGCTGAAGCCTAGCCACTACACCACCAGGGAACTCGCTCGCACACTTATTTCTAATGTACCTGAATTCAAACTGGTTACCTGATTGGTTCAAACAGGGTATTTCTTAGGACTAACGCCCTGGGGATTTCAGCCGGGCAGACCCTAGCAGGACTCCTGGATCCCTGTGCACATTCTCTGGCTGAAACTCACCTGCTCTGGATGTTGGCTTGTGCAGGGATGGCCAGCAGGGTTCTGTCACCTGGGGCTTTTGTTAGAGGAACAGGAAATGGCACGGTTTCCGTTAGGAAGAGAACGCCTCTTTCTTCCTGGCTCCTCCGCCCCACACAGGAACGGACTGACTTTGTTTTCCAGCACGCAGCTCAAAACCGGTATTTCCCACCCTGACCCCCACGCGGTCCCCATACCCACTGGGATAACCACTCTTCTGACACTGTAGATTGGTTTCGTACTTGTTCTAGATGGAATCCAAGTGTCTTCTCTTTGTCTTCCTCATTCACTGAACATTAGCTTCTGAGACACCCGTGCTGTGGTGTGGAGTCATAGCTTGCTTTTTGCTGTGTCCTGTCCCACTGTGCGAATGTGCCCCCGTTTTTCTGTCCAGTCTGCTGCTGATGCATGTCTGGGTAGTTTCCAGTAGTGACTATTGCAAACAGTGCTGGACATCAACATTTTTGTACGTGTCTTTGGTGCACATACTCACGCATTTCTGTTGGATAGGGGTGACAGTCCTGGGTCATAGGCATGGACGTGTTTAGTTTTAGTAGGTACTACTGCAAAACAAGCGCTGTTACCAAGTGCTGCTCCCACCTGCAGGGTATAAGAGCTCTGGGTTGCTCCGTGTCTTTGCCAACCCTTGTCCTTTTAATATTAGTCATTTGGGTGAGTGTGTCTTGCTATTCCATTGCAGTTTTAATTTGCATTTCCCTGGTGAATATTTAAGTTGAGGACCTTTCTGTGTGTTTATTGGCTACATGAATAGCCTCTTTTATGAAGTTTCTGTCCAAGTATTTTGCTTGTTTTTTTATTGGGTTGTCTGTCTTTCTCATACGTTTTGTAGGAATTCTTTATGTAGTGTGTCAGTTTATACATACATGCACACATACACACATTTGCAAATGTTTTCTTCCCTCACTCTGGATTATCTTTTAGTTTCTAAATAAAGATTATAAACTTTATAAGATTATAAAGTTTATAATCTTAATATTATGTATACGTGTGTTTCAGTTACAATATAATTGAGTTGATCATGTTTCTCTCTTTATGGTAAGCACATTGTATCCTCTTCATGAAATCTTTGTCTACTCTCAGCTCGTGGAGAGGTTCTGAGGTTTCTCTCTATAAGTTTTCTTGTTTTCTTTTCCCTTTCTATCTGCAGTCTCTTTGGCATGGACATTAGTTCATGGTGTGAGGTAGGGATCCAGGTTCATTTTGCAAGACCTCCCTTCCTCACTGCGCTGCTTTGGGCAGGAACGGAGGGAGTGCAGGCACAGCGTGCCTTTGTAGTGGGAGGCACAGGGATTCCAACCCCTGTTCCCATTCCCAAGAGAAAGAAAGTATCTTCCAGTAAGTGGGGATTTAGGTGTGCTCCCTCTGCTTCCAGGATACCAAGGGTTCGTGTTCTGGAGGATGAGGAGGGGTCGAAGGACATTGAACTGTCCGACGACCCTTATGACTGCATCCGGCTAAGTGTGGAGAACGTCCCCTGCATCATCACCCTGTGCAAGGTATGAGCTTGTCCTCCCTGTGGGTCTCCTCCAACCCCGGCTTGTTGAAAAGTTACAGCTTCACAAACCGTGCAGAAGTAGCTTTAGCCCAAACCCAATAGTTGGATTATATTAGAAACCACTACCATGAGCAGCTCTTTCTTTTCTTCTTTTTCTTCTTTTAACTGAGCATCCCATGTTTTTATTTGCTAAATCTGGCAACCCTGGCTTGGGGGTACCCAGCAAAATCAAAGCGGGTTCCTCCCTGTTATGTCCTGTGTCTTTGTTGTTTTTATCTTTATGAGCAGTCATTAATAGTCTTTTTCTTTTCTTCTTAATTGAAAGAGATGATCCCGGAAGTACACGAGTAGGTTCTTAGTCATGGTAGGAGTTCGTTAAACTCCTGCATGCCGGGCATCTCACCAAAACACCCCACAGGTGTATCGCCTTTAATTCCCTCAGCTCTCTGGGGTCTGGGCTGGTTGTGTAGTCACAGGGTGGTTGAAAGGCAAACGCTGTCCCCTCTGTGGGTCTCAGTGTCCATGTGTTTGAAGGGGGTTGGAGTGGCTCTGGGGTGTGTCACAGGTCAAGTGTGGTTCTTAGGTTCGCACAGGGGCCTGTGGAGCCTGATGTCCGGCCACTGAGGTGGGCGTGGAGCCGGCGCCAGCCCAGGCTGTGCAAAGAGGCTGGGCTAGGCCAGGACCGCTGCTGACTCCTTGCAGGTGCTTGACGTAAAAATAAGACTGAACGGGTCAGGTGTAGTTCCCCGAAAATCACTTCCTAAATACGGGGCATGGCGAAACATTGGCAGTGACGAGAGCCGCCTGTGCTGGACTTACCCTTGGGCATACTCTGTGGGGTGAACTGTCTTTTTTTTTTTTTTTTAATGTGGGTAGCTCCCTGGCTGGGAATCGAACCCAGGCCACAGCGTTGACAGCGCCGAAGCCTTAGCCACTATGCCCCCAGGGAACTCCCTGGACCATCTTGATTTCGTCTTTGCCATCAGTGACACATCCATGTGGCCTCACATGTGACCTTCTCCCTGTGCCCCTCTGTTGGGAACCCTTGGTGGCCTCACACTTGGGTGGTCTCTGAATTCATTTCTGACTCCCCCGTCCCATACTTCCAGTTCATGCTGGTGTTACATGCTCACCTGGTGACCTGCGATAGAATGGTTGAACATTGCTTCCAGTACTTTCCTCATGAGCAGAATCTAAAATCTGCGTTCTGATGGGCTGGTACAGGTGTCCCCTGCAGGAGGCCGGCAGGCGTGGGTCCTGGGGTGCATGTTGCCTACCTGTGTGCTCTGCTGCCCTCACTGCAGATCGGCTACCGGCACGTGGTGGATGCCACTCTTCAGGAGGAGGCTTGCTCCTTGGCCAGCTTGCTGGTGTCTGTGACCAGCAAGGGAGTCGTGACGTGCATGAGGAAAGTGGGGAAGGGCAGCCTGGACCCCGAGAGCATCTTCGAGATGATGGAGGTAAGGCTCTGGTTCACAGGGAGGTGCAGCTTCCTGCCTCAGGGTCACACCCTCTGACCTCTCCTGGTTCACACCTGTGACCCCAGCCCTGGAGCTTGGGGAATGTCTGCTGACTTAGCCAAGGTGCGGAGGGACCCTGAGGGGATGGAAGGAACCTGCTGGTGATGGTTGCTTTTCTTCCTCTCTGATCCCAAGTTTCCGCTTCTAAATGGGTGTGGGACTGACAGTGCAGAGTCACTCATAGCTTTTGTGCCCAGCTTTTGTGGTTTGATTAGGGGACTGGATTCCTGACTGGCTGCTTCCTGTCCCTGAAGGGAGTGACTGGTTGACGTGTCTATGTCCCCCACTGGCCCAGACGCCCCTCGGAGGCAGGGCAGGTCCTGCTCACCTGTATCTTCCTAGACCTTCCTCCCTCTGCGTCCACCTCGACTTTCTAGAAGTCTCTGAGGACTTTGAGACCGACTGAGTGGCCAGCACAGAGGTAGCCAGCCCGGGGTTTCTGTTGCAGGCGACCTGCCCAGAGGCCGTTGCCGCCCAGCAGGCCAGGCTGCCGTCCACACGCCGAGGTCGTGGTGTCGGTCTTTTCTTCTTGGTGTATGTGGTGTCGAGGACCCAAGCGCGGGCTCTGGAGGCAGGTGGCCCGGGCTGCAGCTCCTGGCTCTGGGCAGCAGTGCCCTCAGCCTCAGATGGGGACCACAGCAGCAGTGTACCTGCCGCAGGGGTGTCGTGTGGAGCGCGTGAGGGTCAGCCCGGTCAGAGCATCTGGGCGTCCGATGCGCTGCAAGTCCCCAGTGAGTGTCAGCTCTCACTCTGTGCTCCGAGGAGCAGCTGTGCATGGCCACAGGTGTTCTTTTGGTTGATTGGTAAATTGGTTAATCTTCTTGAACAAAAGCACTTAAAATGCTTTACAGGTGCTACCAAATGCCTCTCTAGGCAGGTGGCTCTCAGACCTTGTTTTAAAGGAACCACCCCCACCCGGAGAACTTGAGAGTTCCAGCACCTAAACAACAGCAGAAACAGTAAGCGTAACAGCTCACATTTATGGTTGCTTGCTGTGTGTCAGACCTTGTTTTAAGTGCTTTAGATCGGTTATGCCATTGAATCCTCAACAGTCCTTCGAGGTAGTTGTTAACTGCTATTTACAGATGAGGAAGTTGAGGCAGGCAGGAGAGAAGGAGCTCAGCTGCAGGTGTCGCAGTTCATTCCAGACCGAGCACCTCGAGTCCCCGCTCTGACCACTGTGCTGGTTTGCCCATAACCCAGGCCGGCCCTGGCTGCGTGGACGGGCAGGGGGACCACAGCTCCGTCCAGTGACCTGAGCCTCATCCTCCCGGGGGGCTCGGGGAAGGAGTTCTGCAGACCCTGCTCAAGGACCACAGCCCTGTGGCCTTGTCTCACCGTTGGTCTTGCACAAGGACGCAGCAATCCAGACGTTCCTCCTGTGGTGAAGCTTAGAACCTCGACGCTGTGCAGGCTGCCACCCCAAGCTCTGCAGTCAAGTTCAGGTTCAGACTTCTCAGGTCCATGTGTCCGGTCTGTCTCATCTCCTCTTCTCTCTCCCTGCCTTCATGTATGTGAATAATCAGTACCCCTATTTGATTGACTTTGACATTTTTTCCTTTAATGTTACGATAGAAGTCTTTCCAAGTCACCTTGGACCATAACCCTGGTTTTGCATCTCATAGGACTGATCACTTCCCGGCCTTCAGACTGAGGTTGTCTTTTCATACAGGTTTTCAGTAACACTTGGAGTCTCATCCCATGTGACAGTTAGGGGGGCCTAGGGTGAATGCCCCCAGCTCTGGGGAGAATATACCTGTAACGGGGAGGCTTGAAGGGGGCGTCTAGGCCTGGGCTCTTTCTCCCTGATGTAGTTGAGAATGGAAGCATTGGCACAGTTGAATCCAAACTGCTGTAGAAATGTGGGAGACCTGATGAGGTGTAGTCAGTTCATTGTATTCTTGAGTGATTCCTGAGCCCGGTGACAGAATAAGTTTCAGAAAGGTTTTGTATATTAGGGTTTTCTTTCTGTCTGCTGTGTAGGGGCAAGTTAGCAAATCTGTGGTTGTCAGACCACTTGACTTGTCTCAATTCCAACATTTCCTGCCTTAGCATCTCCGTGTGGCAGGAACTCCAGGGACCCTGTATCTGGCATTGACTCTGGTCCCCCCGGAGCAGTTCTGCTTAGGGATTCGCTGGCAGATGAGTGTGAGCTGCTTGTTCAGATCAGTCCTCAGCACCACCTGCTCCTTCATCAGACAGACCTGGTGCTCTGTGGTCTCCTTGTGCCTTCTCACAGCTCCATGACACTGGGCTGTAACCAAGTCCACATTCAGCTGACAGTTGTGCTGCCGTCGTGGTGGTGGCAGGAATGCTAAGCATGAGCTCGTCTTTGCTACTCACGGCCTGGGCGTCACATCTTTTATTCAGCATGAAGGTTTTTCCAGAATGTACCTGTTACGTCGTTGGGTCTGTGGGGGTTTGTACTGATAGGTTTTTTGTTTAACGTGGGTAGTTCCCTGGCTGGGAATCAAACCCAGGCCGCAGCATTGAGAGTGCTGAAGCCTTAGCCCCGACACCACCAGGGAGCTCCCTGTACTGATAGGTTTAATTGTAGAGCAGATGGAATGTGTGCGGTGTTAGAATGACCACTGACTGGCAGGGAGCGAAGCTCTTCCGAGTCAGCGTGTGCCTCACGCGTGCCCTGTCCCGCCCCTTCTCTGTCCTGCAGACCGGCAAGCGAGTGGGCAAGGTGCTGCACGCCTCCCTGCAGACCGTCCTGCACAAGGAGGAGAGCCTGGGCCCCAGGAGACAGAAGGTCGGATTCCTGGGGTGATGTGCATGGATTCCTTTTAAGCTGGAGTTTGTATTTATTTTCCTTAACTGTGATGAATGTAAGGCAGCATTTGAACGTGTGAAATTAAAGTCTTATTTTCTGGTCTGGCTTGGTGTGCCTGGAGTTCTTGAGCGGCAGGCCCAGCCCGCATTTGGGGACCCCTCGGAGAGACTTGGCAGCCCTCTGCTCCGAGGGCGGGGCCATGGTCATGGGCCTCCCCAGGGAGAGACTCGTGCACCTCCTGCACCTCCTGCGGCAGGAGTTTGAAACAGCAGCAGACGCCCTGGAAGGAGGACTGGCAGCAAGATGTGTAAAGCAGGTGCTTACGATGCGCATTTTGTGGATTTCTTTCTGCTGGTAGAGCTCTCAGTGTAAGAATCACACGTACAGGATCGTTCCTCCTGTGTACCTGGTGCGTTTGGGGGGAGAACAGAGGAGGCACTCTGCCCCAGGCACCCCCAGGGCGTCGGCCTGGCTGCTGAGGGCCCCCGCCCTCCCGCAGGCCCAGGCCCAGCGGCCACTTCAGTCCTGGGCCAGGCCAGCCCTCCGGGCCACTCTTGTTTTGAAATGGTTTTGCGTTTTATAACCACTCCCTAGTGTTTTGTAAGATTTTCTTGTCAGCATCGAGAAGGCTGCTTTACAGATGTTGTCATTTGATGATTCAGCTGGTCTCCATCCTCTGGGGACAGGAGGCCGTGCTCGGTGGCCCCGGGAGGCTCTTCCTGTGAGCCTTGCTCTGCTGAGTGCACAGGGACGGAATGGCGCCTGTTCATGGGCTGGGCGGTCTTTGCTTTTCTGCAGGGGACCTGGTACCACCCCGTCCGTCATAAAGAACCTAGAGAAGGGGCTGCTTGAGGGACAGTGTCTCGGCCGTGGCATTTGCTGTCTGCATCCCGGTGGGAAGCGTGTCATGTGGGCTGCAGCCCCTGCAGGCCGGTTCAGTGGGGCCCAGTGTGGCCACCTCCGTCCCCGTGGAGAGAAGCCGCTGCCCCGTTGAGAACACAGCCTGGGCTTTCATTGTACTGTAATGTTCTTCCAGCGGGTCTTCCGACAGGACACCACGACTGCCCTCCGACGACGTGGGGCTCCTCCCCCCTGCTCCTGATTGGCTGCCTGTGATGGAACAGGGACAGTGCCCAGGGGCAGCCGGAGTGTGGATGAACATTAGAAGCCTTGGGTCACAACAATTAAAGTCACTGGGCAGAGATGACAGGCAGGCGAGGCGTTGCCAGGCCCATCGTGTGACCTCGTCCCAGCGTGGCCGGGAGGCCGAGCAGTTATGGTGAGAACGAAGCAGAGAAGTGTGTCAGCGCCTGTCCCTTCACCCCACCCTTGCCCTTGACCCCCCCCCCCACACACACACACAAACCTGTAAGAAGTGCACGACACAAATGAAACAACACCAAGGTCTCGCCGAGGGAGGTGTTTACTGGAACTATCTGGTGATTACAGCTGTCAGAATAAGGGAAGGAAAAATTGAAGGCAAGACTTGGAAAATTTCTGTGCTGGAGAAACCCATGCTTCATCTCACAACCAGAGCCGTCCCCAGCGGCCACTAAATAAACATCCGGGAGAGGACACTAAAGTCAGCCAGAAGGCCATTAGGAGTTTGGGGGTGGGCGGGGAAAGAATGCGATGTTATGGAATATTCGAGTTAGTTTCCTTGTATTTGCGATTCCTTCGTCTCCCCAGTCATGTAAAGTCAAGCCTGTAAAACACAAGCATTTAGAATATTAACAGTCGTTTGCATACGGCTCACTAAGGCAGGGGTCTCACATACGAACTGCCAACAGAGCATAAATCTGCCGTTGTAAACTTTTGGGAAATAATCTGGCAGTGTGTGTTAAAAGCCTTAAAAATGTGCATTCCCTTTGACCTACTATTTCCACTTCTGGGAATGTAACCCAAGTAAATAATTCAAGATGCAAGGGGAGTGAAAACATGAAACAGAAGTTCATTCCAGTCTTATTTCCACCCCTCCCTGCAAAACTTGGCCATGGGGTACCTGCCGGTCAGTGGGGAAACGGCTCAGTAATGCTACACGTGCCGTGCCCCATGCCTGTGGCCAGACACAGCCACCGGACAGGTTTGGATTCGCTTCGCCTCAGTCTTGCTTCCAGTGCTCCCCTTCGCTTCCTGCTCTTAGGCGTCTCTGACACCATCCCAGAGCAGCAGCAGGGGCCCCCTGGGCATCAGAGGTGTGCAGCCCGGAGTGCCGAGGACTTGATGCTTCCTGAGCCGCAGCCGCTGGGGGCTGAGGGCTGGGGGGCAGTGGGGAAACGCGTCTCTGTGTGATCCCTGACTGGACAATTCTGAGAGATACTCCACACCCGTGTCACAGCGCGCTGGTGGGTCTGCGCCTCCGTGCTCACACCTGTGACCAGCTCTCTTCCTGCCCTGTCCCACCCTCCCCCAGCCCTCCTCTCCTGCTCCCTGGGGGCCACCTGCCAAATCAAGTATGAACGGGAGTGCTGGTCGCAGGCTTTGCTTTGGTGGAGAAATAGACTGAGCAGTCGGTACTAGAAACGTCCTTCTCAGGCAGGCCCTCTGAGTGGGGCTTGCCCCTGGGTCAGTCACCGGCAGATGGCAGCAGAGGCCCTGTGGGGGTCGTAAGTGGGCAGGCCATGCGCGAGAACATCCTGTAGTGTTGTCATTACCTAGACTGCCCGCAGTGGGTTGAGAGGAGGTACAGGAGGAGAGGGAGCGTTGGGTTATACGAAAGCTCGAGCACGCAGTAGGATGGGGTCCGTGGTGATGATGAGAACCGTTGAGTTGGCTGACTTTCAATGAAAAGCCTATAAAGAGAGATGGCGGGCGCATCAGCCAGGTCTCCGCTTGGACGCTGCGTCCCACCGTGTGTGCTGTAAAAGCCCGGAGGCCTGCGTGGCACGGGTTAAGGAGGCTGACGTGCACCTGCAGGGCGGAAGGTGCTGGCATTCAGACCCAGCGTTTCTGCTTGTGTCCGAGGGCACAGCTGCCAAGGAGGCTGGCCACGCGTCGTTGGCAGGCTTCCTGTGCCCACATCAGGGCGTTCGTCAGGGAAGAAAGGGACGCAGACCTGGGATAACGATGGGGCACTGGCCCCCCAGAATGCTTTGGGCAGGCAGGAGAAGCCCCCACCCCTAGCTAAAGGCGAGCAGCCACCTCCTGAAGGAAATACCGTACCTACCACTTCAGTGCACAGACCGTCCCCAGCTGATACCTGTCACTCTCTGCCCCATCTTCCCTCATGGTCTCCAGACCCAGGACTAGGGTCCGACCACAGCCCAGCCCGAGCAGGGAAATGTGTCCCTGCTGTGGGAAGAATGAGGTCACTCATCAAAGTAATTGCAAGGCCTGGGTTGGCACGTACCAGGGGGGATGGAGCTGGAAGTGACCTTGAGGGTGCTGGGAGTGACCTTGAGGGCTCTGGGACGTGTGGGCCATGGCCGGAAGGGGCATTAACGTTCTGGCTAGGAGGTCTGAAGTCACTCCTAACTCACGGCGGGGGCAGCCCCTGAAGTTTGGACCTGGCATCCCCTGACATCATTGAGGGGAGATACCAGAACTGAACCAACGGAAAAAGCAGCCACTGTTAGATCTGAGAGAGGTGAGGTCGCAGGGCGAGCCACTGCTGCCCAGGACTGACTGGCCGATGTGGAGGTCCAGCTGGCAGGAGCAGAAGCCCACGGAAACTTCCATGGGGTGGGGTGGTGGGACCAGAAGGAAGCCAGGACTGTGCCCACATTGTGCACAGCTCTGGGAGGTGAAGCTCAGGGGAGCCAGTCCTTGGGTCCCACACTGCCGCGCGTTTCACCCCGGGGGCTCAGCCTGGTTCTCTGGGTGAATTTCAGAAGAAAAGCCCCTGTGCTTCCGGCCGGAGGAGGGGAAAAGGCCCCTTTGGAAGAGCTCATGCACCAGTGCACTCTGCTTTCTCACGAGGCACCAGAGCCCACCCTGCCGGGGTTTTAGCAGATCCTCACTGACCCACAGCAGCCCTGCCCCACCTGCGGGCGGTGGGACTGAGAAGCCCACGTCAAGTTCCCCCAGAACAGGACGGATCCAGACCGCAGGACGCGGGGCAGGGGCAGTGCTTGTCGGGCGACTGTGGCAGAGCACCGGGCCAGCGAGGTCGGTCAGCAACACGTGGCTTTTCCCGAGGAGGGTCACGGAGGCCAAGGCTATCGGCCCCTTGCCTTCGGGTTGGATTAGGAGCTGACACCGGCTGCGTGGTGTTCTTGGCGACGCGCCCCCGGGTATGTGTACCTGTGAAAAGAGCCCAGAAAGTTCTCTGCCCCCACAGGCCGCCACATTTCTGTTGACACGGGGCCAGTGGAGCTAAAAGGAAACATCTGTGCGGCAGGACAGCAGCGGGTGGGGGAGGGCTCCACGATGGGCCAGAAGTTTTCATGCTGTTTGGGCTGACATGGGTGGAGTGGCCAGAGCTTGTTTGATATAACTCAGAATTCAACTGCGTTGGAACAAAAATAAAATCTAACCAAAACAAGAACAAAAATCTTGAAAACTGAAATGTTGCTTTTAGAACTCATCTGATGTTTTTGCCTCTGGGCTGGGCTGTGAAGGTCGTTCTTTGTGCAGGGAAATGGGGGTGGGGTGGGGGATGGGGTGGGTGGAGGATGGGGTGGGTGGGGTGGAGGGTGGGGCAGGGCGTGTTAGTGCACGGAAATCTCCTTGACAGGGGGGTCACTCAGGAGCATTAACCCAGCACCCTTCTCCTGGCTGAAGCCACCACCCACATGCTGCCCAGCAGGGGCCTTGGGGACAGTGCCTGCAGAGACAGATGTTTCATGTTGGAAGGATAAATTCCATGGACCTCACCAGGGCTGTCGGTGGTCCTCGCCCCGCCAGGGGGCGCTGCGGGTGGCACGGGGACCTGGGTACATAATGGCCATCAGCTCAACAGCGGCAGCCATGACGCATGTTTGCTGCAAAGAGCTCGCGCATCAGTGTCCAGCAGAGTGTCCAGTCTGACCACAGGAGACATGGGCCCCTGCCCACTGCCAGGCCTCCCCGAGAGCATGTTTTGCTTTGGGAGCTGCCCCACAGTGAGGACAGGACCTGGCAAAATTCCCTCCAAAGGTAACTTTGCAGAAGTATAAAAAAAGTCTAGGGACCGTAGTGGCCTCTTCCATGACCGCTCCCGAGGCTGGCGCTCCACGGCCCACTGGTTGATGTCCCACTTGCCTCATCTCGGGGGGACTTTATAACATGCTCAGCGGCTGCCGATGGGACCAGCTGCTCCACAGAGTAAGCAGCCACTCATCCCAGGAAGGGTTAAAGCCAGTGCATGGACACGTCTGAGAGGGGGCGACACCCCACTTCCAGGGGTGCTTACACCAGACGGCCTCTTCCGACTTGTGTTCAACTCAGAGGTCGAGAGACACTGGGCCGTTTGTATTTTGTGAGGCCCACGGAAGCCATAAAAAACAGGGCTGCAGGGATGGCAGTATATTTTTCATGTTTACATGCAATGAGATTGCAACTGCAATGCACACTGTTGTGACGCAGGGTGACGTGCTATTTTCCTTTTGAAACAGCATGCCGACAGGCTCCAGGCGGGCTGTGGGTGTGAGTTCACAGTGCCTGATGAACATGTCTCCTCGCAGGGCGGTTGTGTAGATCCCTGCTAGGTAGACCCTTCTTGGGAGACTGGCCAAGCCTAAACCTGCGGAGACCCCAGCCCCAAAGAACCCTCCCCTGCCGTGATTTTAGGTGAGTCGTTTCACAGCACAGGTGCCCTGTGTCGTGCACACACACGTGAAACCTGCAGGGTGGAAACCCCAAAGACACGGCTCTCTGCTAATGGGGAGCTGTCTAAGCGAGCCTCCTCCTGAAGTGCGGGCCATTCCCTTACCAGGTCAAGTAGGAAAGAGGGAAGGTGTGGTCCCACCTCACCCGGGTGCTGATGTTGGACAGAAGCTGAATGTCCCTCTGCCACCTCTCTGGGCCCCGCATCTGTCCCCCACTCAGCAGCCAAAACACTGTCCCCACAGTGTGGCCTGCTCACTGCCCTCTCCCGCCGTGTGTCTCCCTTGGCCTCCATCGCCTCCGGCCGTGTCCAGCGTCTTTGAACACGGCTTGACTAGCCCTGCCCGACCTGCCCCGTGTGTATCTTCACCTTCACTTCCTCCCCACCCGCACGCCCGTCTGTGCTCAGGGACGTGCCGAGTGCCCTACGCCTAGAGCACCGCCCATGTCCTTCGCTTCCTCGCGTCTCCTGGCCAGTCCCCCGATGTCCCTTTCTCCGCACCCCGTGAGACCCTACGGCGGCCCTGGAGGCATCACGGTCCCCTTGCGCCCAGGGCCTCGCACAGGCCGAGGCACGGTGTGGAGGGAAGGAGGGAGTGACAGGGCGCTGACAGTTCCGGGCACGTCCTGACGTGGCTCCCGAGACGTGGAGGAGGGCCCAGCTCGCTGAATCGCCACGGCAGAGTTCTCCTGGGACCTGCTCCCCAGCAGATCGAGGGCAGGGCCTCTGTCCCGGACAGCCTGGCGCCTCCGGCTGCCTCACGTTTGGAAACAAACTCGTTCCGTTTCCCTACTGCAGGGTGAGGACACCAGCAAAGCGGAGCTAGAAAGCAAAAGACGAGCAGTGTTCTTGGGCCACGTGCCACCCACCCAGAGTCCCTCTCCGGCCCCACACTGCCTCCCCGAGAGCCCAGATGCCAACGTCAAGCCCTCTCCCACTCGGAGAACACGGGAGACAGAGCCCAGGGCACGGGCTTGCTGCCTGCCCCAGGTCCCCGCCTTGGAGACTGCAGTGCCCAGGCCCAGCCCGGCCAGAGCACGCAGACCCCTCCCTCGTCAGATCGGGGGAGGCGGGCTCCCTGGAGTCAAAGCCTGGGCCGCCTGGTCCTGTCCTTTCCTTCTGGGCAACCTCAAGCCCACAGAACATGTGCAACTACGGCGTAAAGAACATTTGTCCCCTGTAGGACTTGTGAGTAAAGGCCCCGTCATCACGTCATCCCTTCCTACTCTCCTATGCCATCACAACACGGCCTCCAAGTCGCAACAGTCACAGGGATGTGTCACTGCCTCCTGCTCCCCGAGTTTCTCCCGGTGTTGCGAGGACGCCCTGGAGAGCGGAGGACGCGGTCCAGTGTCACGCGGTGCGCCTGGTGCTCTGCATTCCGGGTCCCTCCAGTCAGAAGCTGTTCGGCAGACAGGACCTACCTGGACCGCCGTGAAGGTTCCTGGTCGCTGTTGTGGGCTCATGGGATGCTCCTTGGCAGTGATCTCACGCAGGTGACGCTGCATTCTTCGCAGGCGGCCCATCACGCGATCGGGGGGCTGCTGGCTTGTGATCTGTCCCGATGCTGATGGGGCTCGCTCTGGCCGCGTGACGAAGGCCAGCGTCGGGTTGCTCCACGTGGGGCCACGTTTCCTCTCTGAGACGAGTGAGCGCTGGGCGGGCGTGCAGACGGGACATACCGCGTCCCTCCTCGGACGTGCGCATGCCCACGTACTCACTCACGTCCCTGCGAGCTTGCGGCGGCCCGCGTTACCGTTACTGTCCCACGATGGCTCTGTCCCACCGACGTGGTCCCGTCCCTCCGTCCGTGCGCCCTCGCTTCCCGGCCACACAGCTCGTTGCAGGCTCGTACGTCCCCGGGCGCCAGCCCCAGGGCCCGCGGCTCCTCCAGGGCGCTCTGGTCCCTCGGTGGACAGCTGTATTTTAGCAGCCGGGGCTGGGGTGCAAGGAGGGCTGAGGCTTTGGAGGCGTGGCTGCTGCCGGGCTGCCTAAGGTCACGGAGCCATCGTTCCACGTCGGAGGCCGCGATGGCACCCCACAGCGCCCGTGTGAGGCCCGGAGCATTGCGTTCATCCTCGTGTCCTCTCTCCGCATTCGTACCTCCCCACTCTGACCATGAGAAATGGGGCTCCTGTCGTCTGTAACAGGTTTACTAACTTGATGGGTGCCCCCGGATGACACCGACCTCTCCTCAGCCACCCCCTGAGCCCCACCCCCTTGGGCTCCAACACGCCATGCAAGGCTTCTGCTCCCCTGGGATGCCCACCCCACCCCCAGCGGACCCTGGGGACACTCTTTGCTCCATGCTCCTTCTCTGACCCTGCTGGGGGGCATCATGGCTCCCCCTCTCCCACCATGGTCACCTCCACTTCAAGGTCAGATGGTTCGGAAATACGAGGGGGAGAAAGGTGAGGGCTCACTTGCATTTTTAACCAAAAGTGCGCGCAGAGCTAAGTGACAGAGCTACACAGTCATCATGATGGGGTCAGCCCCATAACGAGGGCCGTCGGGGCGGAACTCTTCCAGAACCTCCCGGCTTGGGTTTAGACCCCGGCACGGCCGATACCTGAGCGCCGTGGGCACGTCCCTTGACCTTCGCCTCAGTTTCCTCAGCTATAAAGAGGGGAAATGCCAGGATGTCCCTCATGGGGCTGTGGGGACGCTGCTGCGAGCTAATGCCAGGGCAGGGCAGGGCTCTGTACCCGCCCGAGGAGACCGCTCCGCAGGGGGAGCTGTGGCGACTCATGGCTGCTCTGGCAGGCAGGGCCGGGGTGCTGGGCGGGGGTTCCCTGGGAGGCGGGGCCCTGCGGCTCCCAGGCCTTCCCCCGGGTTTTTCTGGCACACCCACAGCCCAGTCTGACAGGGTTTCCTGGACAGCAGCTGCCTCAGGACGCGCAGCCCTGCTCACGGCCGCCTCTGCTCTCGCCCGGGGCCCACCGCAGGCGGCGGCAGCAGCATGGAGCTTTGGGGGACCTCCCTGCTCCTCTGTCTCTTCTCCCTCCTGACCCAGGTCACCGCGGAGCCACCGACCCCCAAGGTCAAGAAGGCTGCAAATATCAAGAAAGGTAAGGAGGGGGCTGGGGGCCCTCTCCCTCCTCTGGGGAGCCGGTCCCCTTCTCCTCCGCTGGTCCTCAAGCCCCTTCCCTTCATTTTACTTCTGGATAAGTCCCGGGGACTGCAGGGACGTCCCCCTGGTGCCTGGAGAGTTCTCCAATAGCAGGGGTGGTGGCCAGAACTGTAAGGGTCACTGAGTCTCAGAATCAGAAAGAACCTTCCAGATCACCAAAACTGACATCGGCTCCTCCCTCCCCGACCCCCGATATTTTAGAGAAATCAAACCTTTGGCTTGGCAGTCTGGAGGTGTGTACCTCTCATTGCAGAGTGCCAACAGACTGCTTTTTAACCGCTGAACTGCAGGTTTCTCACCTGTACAATGGGGGTTGCGGCATCTGCTCAAAGGGCTGTCGTGAGGATTTGACGACACGTCCGCGGCAAGGGCCCCGCCCGGTGCTGGGCACAGAGGGCTGACCTGATGCGGGGAGCAGGCGGGGAGGAGTAAGTCAAGTCTCAGTTCTATAGCAGGTCCCAGCCTTGAGGAAACACAAATGTTCCAACTCCAAGTGGGATGCTGGGAGCAGCTTTGCTCCCCCTCTGTCGCCTCTGGGGTTTGGGGTGTCCTGGGGTTGCCTTGGCTGCAGCGAGGTCTGCCCTTGGAGCTTTGCCTGCAGTGAGATCACCCCCGGCTGTGTTGGGACAAACATTACTGAAATGCCATGGCAATGAACCGGGCTGTCACCCCCCTAGGGCTCAGGGGCTAGGAGAGAGTTCCAGGCAGACAAACAAGCCGCCAAGGCCAAGAGCACAGAGAGCTTCCAAAGCGAGGAAAGGGGTGTGGGCCGCCCCCGGGCTCCTCTCTGAGCCTCCTCTGCCAATGGACAGTTGCCATTGGCCTTCGAGTTAGTGGAGTACGCACGGGTCCATCGGGACCACGGAGACCCCCAAAGGATGGGGCCGACCCAGGTGCGGATGGAAAATCATCTCCAGGGTTCAGTTTCTGAGACGAAGGGAAGTTCAAAGCCAACATCGGTTTTGCAAAAGGGGGGTCATGAAGGCTCTACCCGCACCCCCAGCCCAGCCCCTGCCAATCGCAGCCCCACCTGGTCCCCAGCGACACTCCTAAAGAAATGTAATAATACAGGAGCCACTTTAGCAGGAGCAAGCGAGGGACCGTCGTGAGTAATTACGTAGACAACCATCAGCGGGGACAGACAGACAGAGGATGTACACTAAGACAAGGTGAAGGGGAATCGCCTGCCCTGGTCCCCTTGTGGTTGACAGAGGTCGGGTCCACCCGGCCCAGGCTCCAGCCCACCCCAAGCCCCCGCCGAGGCCTTCCCCACACTTATGATCATCCCCACTTCCTTCTGGCTTCATCCTAGATGTCGTGAGCCCCAAGATGTTCGAGGAGCTCAAGAGCCAGCTGGACAGCCTGGCCCAGGAGGTGGCCCATCTGAAGGAACAGCAGGCCCTCCAGACGGGTGAGTGCAGAGGGCGGCCACTCGGGCCCGACTGGCCAGACGTCCCGTTTTAAACAGGACAGAAAACAACGGTCCTGCCCGTTCAATGGGACGTCTGGTCAGCCTCCTGACATGTGTGGAAATGGGAATGTCCCAAAGGACAAAACTCTCCCTCAAGGACCCATCACTGCCCACTGGAAGGGGGACCCCCAGCACGCCCGTGGAGCGGGGACAGCAGTCCACCCTCACAAGCCCCCAGGAGACCCTCCACGCCGCCAGCCCCCACAGCCCTGGGGGGCACAGCTTCACTCCCGAGTGTCAGCAGCCTGGCTACGCTGTCACTCCCGAGTCATCGTAATTATGCCAAGGCAGGACTGAGCACCCCCATTTTAAAGATCGGGAAACTGAGGCACGGAGAGGTTTCTTGCCCGCGCTCCCCGGGCTGGTTAGCACCGATGGGGGGTCTGAACGGAAACAGCCTGCGGGCGCGAGGGGAGGAAGGCTGTGTGGTCTTCCCGGCCCTGCACCAACGGGCCCAGCAGGGACAGACAACGTCACACAGCGGCGGGGCCTGGGGGCACCATCGGGTCGCCGACCCCTGCCCGAGCACTGCCTGGCCCGCCGACCTGGTGGCCTGTCCTCTCTCTACCATGCCCCTCTCCACCCCGCCTGCTCCGTGACCCCGCCCTGGGGAACACAGAGCATGCGGGTGACAACCACAGGGGCCTCCTGCGTGCGAGCTCCGCCCCCAGCGCCGTGCGCCCTGTGCATTAAGCCCTTCTGCACAGGACAGCCTCGCGGTGGGCCTACGGCCACACGGGGCTGCGTGGCTTGGCCTCGCGCTTAGCTCTGCGGGGCTGCACCTCGGCTCTTCCTTAGGAAATCTACAACCCCCCGTGCCTGTCACTTCCCTGACCAGGGTACCTCCATCTCCTGGGCCGTCGCCCCACCTCCTGCCTCCCTAGAGATCCCCAGGATCCTTTGCGCTGGACAGTTTTCAGCGCCCACTCAGAGGGGTTCTCTCAGCACTTGCACTCCCGTCCCCCTGACCCTCCAGCGTGCCACACTCTGTACCTCCACCCCAGGGCCTTTGCACAGGCTGTTCCAGCAGCCCGAACTGCTCGCCCAGGACCCAGCTAATAAATGCCTGCAGCACCGCCCTCGAGCCAATCTCTAGCCCTTTTCAGTCGGCTCCTCCGTGACAAGCGCTCACAGCATGGCGTCTCCTCCTCCATCTCATTGCACTGCAACTTGTAATGATCTGTTTCCGGGTCGGTTTCTGTCTGCCTCCCACACGGGTCTGTAGGCCTCGTCCCCCAGGAACACCGGGGCCGTGTTCACTTGGGTCACCTCTGTCTCTCCCACCATCGTGCCCAGCACAGGGCCTGCCACACAGCAGTACTCAGTAACTCTTTGTCAAAGGACAGACCCGGGACTTTAGACGACTTAACGTGGCCGATGGGGAAAGGGGCTCTAGAAAGCAAGTGCCCACGTTTTGGCTTCACGTAACAGAAAATCTGTAACAGCGGCCTGAAGCAAAAGTGAGCCCGGAAGTAGGGAGCTGTGAGTTTTTGTTCAGAAGCTTCACTGCAGGGTGCCAAGATGGCTGCCCCAGCTCCGGACATCAGGAGTGCATTCAAGGCAAGAAGGAGGGGGAGGGGGCTCAGCCACCCCTGTCCCATTTACCAGGAAAGAGAAAGTCTTCCATTTCCAGAAGATTGATCGGAGCTCTAGCATCTGAACACCTGTAGCTTCCATGCAAGAGCGCAGCTTTTCCCGCCTCTGTAGTGGAGGGAGGAAGGGGTGGGAGGGGGTGTTGGCGGGGTCCACCAATAGTGTCTGTGCAGAGGGCACGTTTGCATGAGCATGGTGCCACTCTGAGCCTCGGTTTCCTCATCTGTAAAGTGGAGGGGGTGAGGATAGGTGTGCAGGGCAAGCTCTAAGGTCTCTCTCATGTCTAAGCTCTGCACTTGTGCAAAGTCTGTGTAGCCCAGATGCCACTTGCCACCTGAGGTGAGGTGACATGGTGGGGACCTCCTTGCACAAAGTCCATGCCATATGGAAATGCCAATACCCCCTGGCCTCCTTGGGGACCTTCTCCCTCGGGACCTTCTCCCTCTCATTACCCTCCCCTTCACTACCCCCACCCCCACATCACCTTGGCAATAACCCTACCCAAAGCATACCTGAGCTCTGCTGTCCTAACAGAAGAGGGGAGGGAGTCCGCAGATGGGGGTGCTCTTCCCCGCCCCCAGTAGCAACCAGGGCACTGGTTGTAGTACCCAGGGGAGGGGTGACCTTGAGCTGGGGGCTGTGTGTGACTGAGGGGCTGACCTCGCTCCCAGAGGCAGCGGGACCTGGGCTCTGCCTGGTGTCCACCACTGCAGGGCCCCCTGGCCGTCCAGGACGGATGGGACGGATGGGGATGGGATGGAGGAGGTGGGCCCACCCCTGGTGGTTGGCTCTTTGGCTCAGGAGCCCGGAGACCTTCGTGACAGCCATTTCTCCCCCTCGCAGTCTGCCTGAAGGGCACCAAGGTGCACATGAAGTGCTTCCTGGCCTTCGCCCAGGCGAAGACCTTCCATGAGGCCAGCGAGGACTGCATCTCCCGCGGGGGCACGCTGGGCACCCCGCAGATAGGCTCCGAAAACGACGCGCTGTACGAGTACCTGCGCCAGAGCGTGGGCGGCGAGGCCGAGATCTGGCTGGGCCTCAACGACATGGCGACCGAGGGTACCTGGGTGGACATGACCGGCGGCCACATTGCCTACAAGAACTGGGAGACGGAGATCACGGCGCAGCCCGACGGCGGCAAGGCCGAGAACTGCGCTGCCCTGGCCGGGGCGGCCAACGGCAAGTGGTTCGACAAGCGCTGCCGCGACAAGCTGCCCTACATCTGCCAGTTCGCCATCGTGTAGGCCTGGGGTGCTGGAGGAGCGGGGCCGGGGCGGTCCTGGGGGGCGGGAGGAGGAGACGAGGGGCCGTGGGGACCCTGCTCGCAGCACCCTCCGCGCGCTTGGCGCCTCCTTTTGCAAATAAACTCGGTGCAGCTGGGCGGAGAGTGGCTGCTTCCGGCGGGGTGCGCGCGCAGGGCGGGGGGAGGCGGGCGGCCGGGAGGCCGGGGGGGGGGGCGTGGTGGGCAACGCAGGCTGGACACACGCTCTTCACTTCGGAAATGGACTGTCCAGAGGCGACCGCGCGGCGGGCGGGGGAGGAGAGTCTTGTTTCTTTCGGTAACTTCTCGTCCTCCGCACGATTAACTGCTCTCAGAGAAGGTGCGGGAATTCTTGCATGCCGTCCCCCGCTTCTTGCATGCCGTCCCCCCACATTCGCGGCATCCGGACTGCTGAACCGTTTGACGGTAAATTGCAGACACGATGCCCCTACCCCGGAACACTTGAGCGCCTTTCTTGAGAGCTACGGGCATTTTCGGGCATTTTCTTAAATAAGCAGGGTGCTGTCGTCAGGGTTGGGCGACGACCCCGGCCGGATGTTGTTACCTGAATTACCGCCCGCGTTCAGGCCTCCAGGCTTTTCTGTAAACTCCATTTCCCTGTGTTGGGATCCAGCGGCCCCTCCCCAGCTCCAGACGTCCGGAGACACCCCATCCTTAACCCCTCTTTCTGTGGATTCATGTCTGGGGTGCACTGACATGCTGAGTCCTGCTAGGGGTGGGGGTCAGGGTAGAGGCTGCCCACAGGGGGATTTGTATCCCCCTCCCTGCCCAACACTCTGGGGGTTGGTCCAGAAGCCAAAAATGACAGTGGTCAACGTTGCCTGACTGGTGTGGCCCTACTCCGTCCCACTCCCCACAGAAAGCTCCCAGCTCCCGCTAATGGCTACCGCATTCATTGGGTCCACCATATTGCAGGGACTCCAAGTACGTTGACTTAATTAATTTATCCACTAGATGTATTAACATTCTCCTTTTGTAGGAAAGAAAGTCAAGGCTCGGGAAGTTAAGTGACTTCCTTTGGTCCCACAGCGAGTAAGTAGCAGAGCCAGGATTTAAGCCAGCGCTTTGTCCAAGGCCTTGGCTTGCTGCTGCTTTTTATTTTCACCACTACTGTGATGTTTGCTTCATGTACTGGAACTTTCCTGAGATAACACATTGGAGAAGTGGCCTAGTGATCCCTAGGGGCTATTGGCCAGCTCCCCGAGTGACTTGCTCTATCCAGCCAGCCACAGAGACCCAGCGCTAGTGACACCTCCTGGGGGAGCCTTCTTTGGCCACTCAGCTACAGCTTTGTCCACTGTTGGGACTTCCGCAGCACCTTTTCCAGACTGGTTGACTTTTAGTGTGTCTTGCCTTCGGTAATACAGGGATGCTGCTTTGATTTGATCCATGGCAGTGGGTCAGGGGAGGCAGCATACTCGGTACCAGATGGTCTGCTCAGTATGGTCACAGAAAGCATCTCATGGCATTCCACGATCACGGAAAGAGGGGATGAGATCCCTTACAGGTGCAGACACAGGCTCAGACAGGTGATGTGATTTAAGATGGCCCAGCAAGCGAGAGGCAAAGCTGAAACTCAAATCTGGATCTTGCACTGAATCTTGGGCTCTTTTCACCTCACTCAGCTGTCTGGCAGAAGGTAGGTGGCCAGAGATTTTTCAGAGTCCCTGAAGTGAGTGGCTATCTGCAAGAAGGCACCATGCTTGTGTGCGTGAGCTTGGCCGCCGGCAGCAAGCATTACCCTCTCCCACCAGCAGGTGGCAGTATGGGCAAGCGAATCCTTCCCTTTCATCAGCCTCAAAGGCTCTCACATTGGAGACACTGAGACCTGTGGACTTCAGGCTGGGTATGCCTGTCCTGGGATCTTCTCTTCATTTTAAATTTTGACATTTTGTTCATCATGGGTTTTTTTTTATTTTAAAAAATATCACATTCAAGTATCATTTATCATGATAACTGAGTTTTTTGGGGCTCTTCCTTTGATGTTGTGCTCCAGGTGAGAGCCTCAATTCACATCACTAGTCCCGGCTCAGAGGTACAAACTTCAGAGAATTTTCCAAGTTTATGTAAACAATGGTAGGAAGTTGGTTCCCAGACCTTCAGCCTCTGTGTTACGCTAGTAGAAGGCAGAGTTGAGTCTTCTTTTTCCCTCTCCCAGGGGGTGCTGCCCTGGTGCATAAAAACCTTTGAGGATGCCAAACAAAGGGACATTGGAAATACCCATGAAGCTGCTGAAGCAAAAGACTGGGTGGAAACTCCTTTTACAAGGTTAGTGGCTTCCAGTGATAGAGCACTTTTGACCTGTACCTGAGAAGTTCAAGTATTGGGTGACATCACTCTATGTAGTCCCACCAACTTTTATCTGATCAGGGTTTGTCAGCACTTACAACTCTGAAAGTGAAGCGTTGGAATGGTATGGATGCTGAACCCCGCTTCATCCTAGGGTGCCTGAACCAATTAAAAAAGAAAATTCCATCCGATGAAGAGGTTCCTGCTTAATTGTGTTTATAAAAACAGATACTATACCTGTGATGTTTGGATTAATTGTGTTGTAATAGGAAATATGTTGAGAACACACTAGCAAAGCAAGTCTGAAGATCCTTGGCCTGCGTCCTTTCTCCAAGAACAGCGCATTTGAAAGGTGAGTGACTGCCCAGCAGAGGGAGTGGCCGAGCAGGCGGAGGCGGGCTCTGTGATGATTCCTTCCCTGTGGGCCTGGGTTCTCACTAATGTGCTGGGGCCACGCGCTCAGGCCCTGACGAGCCCTGCTCTCTCCTCCTTGTCCCCACAATGCTGCGGGTCCTGTTTCTAATCCTCTTTTGCATATGGCCATTTTTTCCGTCTTTCTCGGACTTGCCCCCTCCAGCCCGGGAGAGGGGGAGCCAAGGGAGGAAGTGTGGACGGAGACCCCGTGTGGAGAAGGGGTGGGTGCTCTGCCTGGGCCAGGATCCTGGAGGAGGCCCCTGGCAGGGGAAGGGGGGCATCTCATCCTCCAACTTCTTCGTCTGCAAAATGAACTTTAGACTAGAGGATCTCTAAGACACCCCAGTCCAGGATACTGCCCAGCTGTCGTCGGGAATCTTTGTAGAATCCTCTCCAGAAAAGAAAGCTACTGGGTGGCTGTTTCCTCTGCCCAAGCGAGGCTCATCCCCTGCACAGGTCACCTCACTTTCTGCAGTGGCCACAGGCCACCGCTGTCTCGCTTTCTCAAATTCCAGGCAGGTATAAATTCAGATGCCTGGCAGACATTTCCGCCTAGAGGTCCTCAGGCACCTAAGTCACCACGTTCATTGTCTTGCCTCTCGTTGGCTTCTCTGCCTGAGTTCACCATCTTCATGGGCATCCCCACCTACCCAGTCACCCACGCTCCAGACCTGTGTGGCATTGCAGGGGCCTTGGCGTCTGTCAGACTAAAATAATCATCAAGACTCCAAGATTTTAGTTCCTGAGGAAGGCTCCCATCTGTCCCCGTCTCTTGCCACTGGGCCCATGCCTCCTGCTTGAACCATTGCAAATCATATCCTTCCTGGTTCCCCATCTCCCCCACTTTTCCCCTCTCCCCCCACAGCCCACAGGCTTTACTGCGCCACCACTGGTTGTAAGGCAGAGATGGCTGGTTCCAGCCCTGGTCAGAGCTGCCTGTGGAACGCGAGCTTCTCTCTCACACACGCACACACTCATCTTCGCTTCCCCGAAAATGTCACTCCACCGGTGTGTCCCTGATGCCTCCCGCCTCCCGGCACGTGCTCCCTTCAGTTCGAACTGAGAGGAAATGGAGATGTTAATAAAAACCCAGGAAATGAGCCGTGTGTTTGCTCCCAACATGTGCTGGGCCCCAACATGTCCTGGCGACAACCTAGAAGTTATCTCATTTAATATCCATAATAACCTAGGCGACAGGTATTACTAAACCTATTTTATAGTTGAAGGAAATGAGGGAGAGAAAGGATAATTTTTCAAAGAACATCCATTGATGGGGCTAGAACTCCAGCACAGGTCCGTTGAGTTCCTAAACCCACACACCATCTGTGCAGACACTCTTCACTTAACGACCAAGTTCCACTCTACAACTAGGTCGTTAAGTGAGTTGGTCAGTAAGCGAGGAACTTACAGACTGTCTTGTGGTGTGTCATGGTGCCACAGGGTGTGTACTTTTCAACAGACATTACACAACACCACACTTAGAAACAAAATATGTAGTCCTGCGTGATTGTGAATGCTTTGTGTAGTGAGTACTAACCCACACTGGGAACCAAAGACTGAGAAATGGGGATTCCCTATGCTGGAGAACTGGTTGTCAGTCCGAGCAGTTGTTAAACAGGTAGGTCATTAAGTGAGGAGGGGCTATATTAAGTCCTTCTTGAATCTCGAAGAAAGTTTCCAGATGTTTCATGATGTGAGTGTGAAAGGTTTGAAAAAAGGAGTTGACAGTGATGTGTATTGCTGTGTATTTGTGATTGGCGGTAGGGAATCCTGTAAAAGCCACGTTTTTCCTTCTAGATTTTCTATGGGTGTTTCTGAAGCCTAATGTTGGGTTTCACTTTGCCTGCTTCTCACGTGTGGCTCATTTATGAGCAAGGTTTAGGAGTCAGTCTCCCAGGCTAAAAAGCATGGCACCACCTACAAAACAATTGCCCATTTTCTCCACTGGAGTGCACTGTGGTTTCATGTGAGAACACAGTTGGGGACGGGGCGGGGGTGGGGGGGTGACACTTTTTCAGAGATCAGTGCCATCTTTGGATGAGAGAACTGAGGCACAGGGATTGTTAAGTGACCTGGGAGGGGAAGCAGAGTTTGCCACCCCAAAATGTGCTACTTGGGAGATTATTTTAAGCCGGATATTTTAAAGAAGCAAAGACTCAGAAAGAATCTTTGACCTATTACCTGCCTTAAGGAATTCAGACGGAAAAACTGGCCTAAGGGAAACATCACCTTAGCATCATACTGTGATCTAAGTGTGGCAGACATGAAAGAACCTAGAAAGTTTCCCTGTGTGTCCCATTTGTTTATGACATGTTTGCTCATTCTCCTCTACCTGTGAACTGCCTACTTTACCTTTGAAGTCCCAGACCCCTGCCTCCCTCTCCTTAGTTAGAATCTCATAGAAGCCTCCTTTGCCAGATTTGTCCTGGGGTCCCATATTCTTAGAGAGCCCACATATGTACATGCGTAACACACTTGGTTGCTTTCATCTGTTACTCTCTCTCACGTTAATTTGATTTATTACATCAGCCAGAAGAACTTAGAAGGTAGAGGAAAATTACTTTTCTTCCCCCACACCAGCTAAGGTCACCCAGCTCACTTAAGAATGAATTTCACTTGCTTAGAATAAAGAACTTTGTGCAAACAATGTCTAGTAAATGTTAAATGCTGACTGGGGGCCACCTACTCTCCCAGGAACTAGGGCATGAGGCGTGGGTCCTGTTCTTGAGTGCTCACCTGGTGGGGAAGTTGGCACTTTAAGGAGCACCAATAAAGAGGCGTGGGGCTTGTTTTGCCCCTGAGAGTATTACAGCTCTCCTGTTTTGCATTGTTGGAAGAATTGAGCAGGAAAATGTGTTTCAGATGAGGACATGCAAGCCAATTAGCTAGGTCAAAGACACGTTTCCTCCAATTAATCACCAAGTTCAACCAGGAAAACATTAAACCAGGTTGAAGTAATGCATTGGCAGACACACAGGGTCAGGAAGAAACCCTGGATTTATATTCCTGCTCGGCCACTTTCTAGTCACTGTTGTGACCCTGGGGGAGCCACAGTCTCTGAGCTGTGGTTTCTTGAACTGCATAACTTGAAAGGGAAGAACAAAGCATCAGAACCTGAGCTCCAGACACAAACGAAGGCAAATGTCTTAGCCTGCCGCGTCAGCCATGGCTGGCGCGTCTGTGGTTACCCCAGTCTCTTCCAGTCCCTTCTGAATTACTCTCTCCAAGGCTTTGTAGGAAGGCAGCAGAGAAGGGCCTGGAATCCACATCTGTTAAGCTTCTGTGAGCCAATTCCATTTTCTGGGGTGATGAGATGACGTGCACTGGGGGGAGAGGGCAGAAGAGCACCCCAGGTTTAGGATTGCTGTCCGAGGCTGTCTCCCCATCTGTAGAGAGGGCATAGGCTTTTCTCATGTCACTGTTGTGAGGAGTAATACGTAAAGTCTCTAGCCTACTGCTTGGCACACAATTATGAAGATCATGTGACGATGGTACCGTGTGGAAAAGCTTTGAAATAAGACTGCCCTACGTAAAAGATTCTAGAAAGCTATGCTTTTTATTTGGGTAGAAAAACAAATAATTCAACAAACCACAGTAAGCTCAACAGGACCCTTTTTTTTTTTTTTTTTTTTTTTTAAATTATACTAGAAAGACAATTCTCTTGGGAAGACAGTCTGGCAATGTAGTTAGATCTGAACTCTTATGGACCAGGCCAAGTCGAAGGTGAGGTCAGCGGTTCTCAACCCTGGCCAGGCATGAGAATCACCTGAGGTACTTAAAAACCCAGTGTCCAGGCTGCCCTCTTGACCAATTAAATCAGAATTTCTGGGGAACAGGACCAGGCACTGAAAATGTCAAAATCTCTTCAGGTGATGCCAATCGATAGTGGTGGAGGAGAAGCTGGCTGCCTCCTGGGTTAGGGTTTTGGAAGAAACCCATCGGCCCCAGAATACCCCCACCCCCACCCTCACCACAGTCTGACTCCCTCTAAATGTCCTGCCACCCTGAGCAACGAGCAGTGGTGTCATGAAAGTTAATCACGATTGGCTACAATCAGTTACTGCATGCACGTTAATGACGATTGGCTACAATCAGTTGGTTACTGCATGCACGTTAATGACGATTGGCTACAATCAGTGGGTTACTGCATGCACGTTAATCATGATTGGCTACAATCAGTTGGTTACTGCATGCACGTTAATCATGATTGGCTACAATCAGTTGGTTACTGCATGCACATTAATCACGATTGGCTACAATTAGTTGGTTACTGCATGCACGTTAATCACGATTGGCTACCATCAGTTTGGTTATTGTTTTATATTGATTTTGACAGGGAGTAGAGGTTTGACCTGAAGGACTGGGTGTAATAAGTCAATTTCAGTAGGAAGTAGGCCTGCTTATTGGTTAGAATTGGATTCGGTTACATACATAATAATAAAAATTCCAAAATGACAGGGCCTTAAACAAGATGGAAGTCTGGATGCAGGTTGTCCAACGCTAGTATGGCATCTCCATGGTCACAGGGCATCAAGCTTCCTTTTATTTTTCCACTCTACCTCTCTATTGTGGGCTTTCCAACTTGACGTTACCTCATGTCCCATGATGGCTGCTGGCGCTCCAACCATAATTAACGACTCCAACCATAATTAAATTCCAGGTATCAAGTAAAAGAAAAGGGAGAATGGGCAAAAAGAGCCTTCCCTTTTCCTCATGTTTCATAGGCCAGAACTTTGTCAAGTGCTTGTCTGCAGCAAAGGCTGAGAGATACAGCCTTTTACGTGGGTACCTGGACATCCCCAGTAAAAATTAAACTTTTTGGAGGAAGGAGCAACTGATAGGTAACCAGCAGCTGTGTTATGGGGCCACGGTGGACCCACAGTTTGAACTTGGGAGGGAGCTAGAAGCTAGGAACCAGGAGAATGAAGAGATCTGGAAGAAGGAAAGAGGATTCATTTCTTTGGTTCCCCAAAACTTGCTTCCATGGGTCTTCCCGTGGGAGCAGCTTGTTTTCGATTGCGGAGCTGGGTCAAGTCCTAGCTCTTTTTCAACCAATTCCTAGTTTCTGAGCATGGCCACCTCAACCTTGGTGTTGGAGCCGTCATCTCGGAGGCCAGCCCTCTCCTTGAAGAGCCTGGACCTGGGAGGGGCTTACAGCCAGGTGACTTCCTGCCTGCCTGTAGCTGGACGGTAGCTGCTTTGGAATCCAAAGCCACAGGGCGCATCTTGGCAAACCTTGGCTGAATTCTCTGCAGCGTTTTCTTTTTCGCACCCACGGGGAGTGGGCTGTGCCCCGTGTCAGTTATGGTCCCAGCAGGGAGCAGAAGCCAATCAGAGGGCTGCGATGAGAGGACCACAGGCAGTCTTTGTTGTGCACAATTGTGACATGCATGACTTTTAAAAATTATTTTATAATTGGCTTTTGTTTCCATGTCCATTTATTCTTTTTTTAAACTATTTTTTATTAATTTCAGGCTGATACGCATGATTTTCAATGATTAATCATTTCCATTGTTTCAAATAGCATCAGTTCCCTAACAAGATGGTTAAAATGTAACTTCCATGGCTCTAGGAACAGTGAGCAATTGCATCAAGCTGTAATTGCTAAAGTACAATTGGATGGCTAGCTCTTCAGTCCACCAATCACTACGTAGATAACAGATGCACAGCATGATCACTGACCAATCACGTCGCCTCTTTCAAAGCCTGCTTGGGGCTAGTCACTGCACATCTGGTACTCGATTCGCGCACCATAGCAGAGTGTGCAGTTGTGTTGCCGCCTTATCCCCTGGTGAAAAACTCATGTGACCATTTACAAACATGGATCATTAAGTAGATCGTTTCTATGCATGGCCAGTAAAGATGGAAGTGCAGCAAAGAAATGCAAAGTGCTCATGTGGGAAGCGAACTTGGAAGAGGCTGCAGGTGGAGTGACAGAAGACACAGTCAGCTGTGGGAGTGTGGTTGCTGCGGCCTCCTGACACTCTGAGATGCAGCTGAAGGGACCTGGGGTGGGGGAACTTAATGCTTAGGAGCGGGATCCGAGAAACCCTGAGATTTTTAAATAAAAAATGGTGTATTTATTCTTGACATGTTTGAACTTCAATCACCTTCCAAGTACTCTCTGTTGGATGCAACAAACCTATCCAGGAGCTTTTCCCACGACTCAGAACAGTTTTGAACGTGTCGATTCTGATGCCCGTTAGTGCTTTGGCTGCTTTTTGTGACACATCTTCCATATCAGCAAAACGTTTCCCTTTGAGGACTTTTTGTCTGAAACAAAAAAAAGTCGCTCAGGGTGAGATTGGGTGAATAGGGAGGGTGGGGCACAGGGGTCATGCCGTTTTTGGTAAAAAAATGAACCCTCAGCGCGGTGCGGGCAGGTGCACAGTCACGCCGCACGTTGTTTGTGTCAATCACCCATGAAACGGGCAAGCGCGTTGGAAGAGTCTCCAAAAAGAACTCACTGAAGCCGCACGCAGCCTCTCACACCACGCCAGCTGGGACCCGGATGCACACGGCTCCTAGAACACTCACGGGCGGGGGAAGCCTGGCCTGCAAGGGGCCCGCCCTCCAGGAGACAAATCTGGGGTTTTTGAGTCCCCCCAGTAAATGAGAAAGTGAAGAAAATGACGAAAGGGATGAAGATGGCCCAGAGGAAGCACCGCCACCAAAAACCCACATTAAAGGAACTCTTGGGGGTATTTTGTGACGCTGCAAGTAACGAAGGCTGAAGCGTTGGAACTGGCCCACCCGACAAGGGAGTCTGACGGGCTGCGTTGCAAAGCGGCGTCTGTAACATTAACTTTTACTACTTGGGTCTTGCCAGCCCTGGGAGGGTGTTCCCGTTCGACAAACATCGGCAAGGTCACGGGACAAACGGCACGCTTCCAGGGATGACCGCCTTTGTTTTGCATGGTTTCAGCTTGCACGGTTGTTTTTTTTTAAGTCCCCCAACAATTGTGCAAAGTGGGGATTCCTGTGTTTACAGAGAAGTGGGCCCTGTCAGCCCATGAGTGAGGGCCAGCAAGGCCAGGCACGGCAGGAGTGCCCCCAGGGCAGCAGGGCTGATGCGCAGAATGCTTCGCTCCTATGAACGGTCTACTCTGAGGAGATGGCTGTGTGTAGCTGGATTGCTCTGGGGCTCATTCAGGGATGAGGCTCTCCATCCAGGAGGTCCTGGTCCCTGGGCGATCGCCCCACGAAGCCCATTGATGTGACCATGCTGTTGGCTTCCTTGCAAGCTTCTCACCCTCAGCAGTACTGACATCTTGGGCAGGATAATTCTTTGTTATGGGGGCTCTTCTGTGCACTGTAGGGGGTTAGTAGCACCCCTGACCTCTACCTGCTAGGTGCCAGCTGTGACAGCTAACAATTCTGCAGAAGTTGTCAAATGTCCCCTGGGGCCAAAAGGACCCCGCCCTCCCCATTGAGAATGTGGGAAGCAGCTGGGGCGAGACTCCCTGGGAAGTTGCACAGGAAGGAGCCGTGCAAAGAGGAGTGTTAATAGTTGGAGCAGGAGCTCCCTGGTGGTGCAGGGGCTAAGGCTTTGGTGCTCTCAACGCTGTGGCCTGGGTTCGATAACCAGCCAGGGAACTACCCCCACCCCACCCCCAAAAATAGTTGAGGCAGACTGTATTTGTTTGATGTTTCAGATTCCAAATTTGTCCCTTCACATGACTGACAAAGACACCAGACCTTCCAAGCCAAAGTTCAGGACATGTGACTTAACAAGGTTTGGGTTTTTCTTTTTGTCTCCTCCACGCATTTCTTTATTGGCCAGCAGTACGCAGTTACAGTCACTCCTGTAGAGGTCTATTTTTTATTTCCTCCTCTCTTCGTCCTTCGATCCTTCACAGGCCTGCCTCTTAATAAATTTCTTGTAGTCTCATCCCAATTGGGCCCCTGTTTCTAGGAGGACTTGAACTGGTTTGATGCCTCAAAGAAAGTGGAACCAGCAGCGAAACAAACCTCGGACCACAGAGGGCAATGCTCAGATCTAAGAGAAACTGCTGCAAGGGGCAGAGTTGAGTGACAGTTCAGCTGCCACCCCCAGGACAGGAGACTAGAGACCAGGATCCCTGGTTGCCTCTGAGCATGGCAGGGGCACTTCTGGACCATACCTGCCCCATGAGATGATTCCTCTAATGGGAAAGAAAGTTCAGCGGGGGGACGGACACCCCAGTGTCAAGGCCAAGGCACTGTGGTCCGAGGTTCTCCTACCCAGCCTGTCTCACACGGGGGGTGGACCTGCATGGCAGAGGGCACTCCCTGCCACCCCTTGCCCCTGTGAGCGCCTGTGAAGCCCTCCCAGGATGGAGCCCTTTCAAAGGCAGGAGCTGAGGCAGACCTTGCATGGATTTGTTTGATGTTTCAAATTTCACACCCATCACTTTACTTGTGTCATCACTTACTCAGTGTCTGTGGGGGGCTGTTCAGAGAGGTGTCAGTGTTCTACCGAAGCTCATCCCCGGCTCAGCCGGTATCTTCAAAACCCTCTTCCTGATTCTTTGGGTCCTCAAAGAACTTGGGAAAGGGGACCTGGAAGACTTCAGCTGAGAAACTTGAGATGGGACTAAGGCATCATGGAAGTGCCCACCCACATGCACCCCAAACCCTGGGCATGATGAGAAGGATCAAGAACGCCTGAGAATGTCACCCTCCCCAGCTGAGCCAGTTTGCTTTTTTAATTTCCAGGTGGCCCGAATATGTGCTGCGTCTCCCCTTCAGGTGAGAAAATATTAGCTTGCTATTCTTAGGGAAACAGCAGTTCTCTCCGCAGAGGTTTGGCACCAAGGTTAGACCTTAAGACGAGCCTGTCTCTCACGGCGGCACCATCTATAGTCCTCAGGCTGCTGTGGCCTTCCGAATTCCCGAGCGCCAGGAGAGAGCACACCGTCTTCTTTCTCAGTAACCAAAATGAAACTTAGGAGTTAAAGAATAACCCTGAGAAATCGTTGCAATATGTTTTAATTAGTTTACAGATGACTACAGCTTGTTTGCTAAATAGCTTGCAAGGTAGTGTGTTGCCTAGGGAACCGGGCTCACAACAACAGCCCAGGACTGGGGAAATGGAATAAGAATTGGCCAAGAGCCCTGCACGCGTGTGTGTGCTGCCCCCGTAGCGCTGTCCCACGTCCGTTCTAGCCTGGAAGTGTCTTCACGGCTCCAGGAAACAGGCATGCTTGTCGAATGAACGGGTGGCTGCTACCACCTAAGGTTTATGATCTCCTCCCTCCTCCCCACCCACCCCATGCCGGAACCCCCCTCGAAGCACGTTCCACGGCAACATCTTCTCCACCAGCACGTAGCCTTAGCACGACGTCTTGCACATAGTAGGTGTTCAATAAGGGTGAATTGAAATAAGTGAATTGAAGTGGATCCCCAGGGGAATAAATGCCACACCGTTTAGTGCGACCCGGGTGAAAATTCTTCATGCAGACCAAAGCAGGTGTGACCACGCCATGTTCAATTATCGGTCGATCCTAGGCAAGGATCTGAAGGCAAATAGAAACATCTGGATCTATGTGTGCGAGAAGTCTACGGCAGCATCTGTAGGAAGTGTAAGTTTTCATCTTAAAAATCAATGACCCTGACCTGGAGGAAGTAAATTAGATTGATACTTTTTTTGTCTTTTTAACACCAAAGACAAGGGCTTTATTCTCTCTCAAAAGGAGCTTGTTATCTGCGTTACTTAAGGAAAACGTAAGTGAAAATACAACTTCATCTTGGATATACTGGAGTGATTTGACACGAGACATTTTTTAAAGGGTAAAAGGCATTTTTTATCTTCATTATTGGAAGCATCTCTGATGCCCATGTTTCTTTAAAAGACTGCAGAAATATCGCTGGTTTGCCATTCAAGAAGGTGAGGAAGATTTCTGGAAAGATCTAACCCCTGACTGGAAGGACCACCTCTGAAAAACACATTTCCCCATTATCCTTCCTTCAGCGGAATTAAGTAGAATAATGAGGACTCCATTTTTTCTTTTTCTAAAGCTCTCCTGCTAAGTTGTTTTGCAGACAGGGTTCGATGGACACATGGTGAGAAAGCCAGCAGACAGGGCCATGGGTTCCGGGGCTGGGCTCACCCCGCTTACGGAACAGGACGCCTCCCCCCAGGACCAAACTCCTGCCCACCTGGCTGTTCCAAGGTGGAGCACTACCCCCTCCGCTGCCCCGACCCCTAAAGGATCCCCGCGCCCCCCCCCCCCCCCCCGGCCCCTGGGCTGACGGCTTCTGGCCTCAGCCAGTCTGCACCCAGACGTTCAAGCAAAGTGCTTCAGCCTCGTGTGCTCCCCTCTCGGCCCTGGACCTAATAAGCTGGGCCTCAGTTTCCTTGTTTGTGAAATGAATGAATTGGTCATGAGACAGCCTGTAATATTCCTTCTAATTCCCTCGCAATTCTTTGCTTTTTGCAAACTGAAATAAAGGGCACTTGGTCAGCTAATACCAAACTCTGAACCCGTGTTAGTTTTTTGTTCTTAAAGGTGCCTCTGCCTTCACTGGGTGTCCCAATTGTGTTTACAGGCAGGTGTTCGCGTTTCAGACAAACTCAGAACACGGCAGGAGAGTGAGGTGTCTGTAAGCGAGGCCTTGCTGAGGAGGAGTCCTGGGCTGTCTTCAAAACACAGGAAGTCCTGCTGAGCATTTCTGCTTCTTGAATCAAAGTTTTATGAAGGTGTAATTTACAGAACAAAATGCACTCATTGCAAGTGTACAGTCGATTCGTTCCACAGGTGTTTGTCCCTGTAGAACCGACCCGCTCTCACGACACCGAACACCTCCAGCTCCCAGAAATTTCCCTCACGTCCTTTTGTTGTCAGTCCTCGTCTGATGAGACCAGGTCTCCGGTGTAGACGCGTCCTCCCTCAGCATCCCGATTTGCGACTTCCCTGGGGATAAGGAGGTGAACCGAGCACCGGTCCCCCCCCCCCCCCCGGGGAGCGTCCACTCCTGAGCAGGAGGGCGAGCAGCTCTTCAGCCGGCACAAGCCCCACATCGGCAGCTCGGCCACTGTGCCTGGGTGAGGCCGCAGGGCTCCGCTTAGACCTTTGGAGGATGCCCCATGTGGGGGTGTGCTACTTCCCTGGGTGTCCCCAGCCCTTAGCTGAACCACTCTCCGTGTCCCCTGCCCCTAAGCCTCCCCTTGGAGCAGATTACTCTCAGCAGGATGAGGAAGTTCCCACTGTGTCTCCTGTTCCATCTTTCCTGGCAACAGAGTGGGTGACCGTGGGGAGCAGAGGGCTGGTTGCTTCAGGCGAATTTTGTCCTCTTGAAGGTGGCAGCTTGTTTAAAACAAAAAACACTCAGCCCACGAGAACTATTGATTTTTCTGAGTAATCATGGCCCATAGCAAATGTATACTCGGTGGGAAAAGTGTACTGGTACAACAGGACGGCAAAGTCAGACACCAAACTGGCTCACGTCCTGCAAGGCAGTGACACCGTGACCTCCGAGGGCGTCTCCTCGGCTGGACACAGTGCCTTGGCCTCTCTACCGGCCAAATCATTTGCAACTTACCAATGTTCTACGAATGAACGTATGCTCTGGCTGGGTGTGGGTCCCAAACGATGGCGTGTCACCCAGAAGTTTCGTTTCCCTAGAGCACTAACTGACCCTTTGGTGACAATGCTCTGAAGAAGACATTCAGGCTGTCATTTTGCCTAACTTTCAAGTTTTGCATCATTTTTGTTAACATGATTGATTGTACTCCCCCAGAATAATAACCACACCTGATTAGAGGGGCAAGGGCGTCTTGATGGGGCCCGTGGCACTGAGTCGGAGGGTCGCTTGGTCTCCTGGACAGGGAGCATTTCAGTGGGTTTAGGTTTGTGACATGGGCCGGGCCACTGGGACGGCCTCCCTTAGGTGGGTCCCAACGTACAAATCACCTTTCTCAGTGTCTTTATGAAAAGGGAAGAACCGTTGCTCAGGGATGTTTGGCTCTCCTGGAATTTGGGGCTCTCAGCGTCAAAATTCATTTTCCTTCCCTGAGTTTAAATGGGGCTTTGGGGCTGTTAGTGACTTGCAGGAAAACCTCTCAGCAAAAGGGAAACAGGCCTGACCTTGAGGCGTAGAACTCCCTACAGGAAGGGAGAATGCTGCCCCAGGCTCTGGGGCGGCCTGTGCCCCCCAGGAGCACCGAACTCCTGAGAGAGCAGCTGCCACTACAAAGCTTAGTAAACACCATGGGTGGGACTTGTGCTGTGGGAGGGACCCCAGACCCCAAAGCAGGAGTCTGGCGCCAGCCCACCAAGCAGACACTTTCTTGCTGTGGGGTCCCAGGCTAATCCACACATTCGTACGACTCCCACGGGGTGGCTGTGGGGACCCATTCAGTTTAGAATTGATCGAGTCGGTAAGTGTCAGGCCCAGTGCTGCTCCTGTGGGATAAAGTGAAATAACGTTTGTAAAAGTGTTTTGGAACTCACAAGAGAAGGTATCATTAGTTGACATTCATTGAGATCAAAGACCCGTGGCAATTAGCAGGTGCAGGTGGCAGCCTAATGGTGGGGGGATGGTTGGGGGGGTCAGAGGGCGGTCCTGAGGTGGAAGGAGGGGAAAAAGACAACCCAGGAAGATCCAATGGTCCTGCCTGGAGCTCCGCCTGCAAACCAGCTCACACAACGCTGCGGGTGGCAGGCAGCCAGGCAATTA
>PVJL010006627.1:0-89464 GCA_004026885.1 Lyroderma lyra | reverse complement strand
TCACCAGGCCGGTGGGACCACCTCCGTGCCGCCGCAGCCCAGGGAGGGGAGCACTTTGTCCCCAGTCACACCCACTCCCTCCCATCTGCTGACCGCCGAGCCAGAGTCCCCGCGGGGACAGTCAGGAGCGCTCCTAAGCCCCTCTGACGGCATCCGAAATGGTTTCTTCTTTCCCGTGGGAAACGGGTAGAAAACAATCTTTTCACTTTTTCTTACTCTTAAGTAGGTTTCACCAAGACCTGTGATCTTTCTCAGAAGATAATCTAGGTGTTACAGCAAGGAACGACAATGTGTGATGTTTGCAAAGTATCTGTGAGCAGTTCCTCTCTATCTGGAAGTTATGTTCGCTTGCTTTTTTTTTTTCCTTAGTGTTTTTATTTAAAAAATTGGAAAAAAAAATTTAATACTCTGGCTGTCGCCACTGCCTGTAGTGTCTGCTTGGAGGAAAGCAGTAGTTGGGGTCAGAAACCCACTCCAGCCCTCGAATGACACCCCCAGTCAAGCCTGACTCCAGGGCCAGGGACCCTGGACCCTCAGAGATCAGGGGACCCTCAAGTTCCTGATCAGTGACGATGCCAGCTTCAGGCAGTGGGCAGGTGCAAGGTGGGCCAGATCCGGGTGCCACCTGGCCCAGCTCCAGATAATGAGACCGTAACCTCTCCCGTTGGTCCCTGATCTTCAGCACCCCACCGTGTCGGTCTCATTGCCACCACATGAACCCAAATGAGGAGGGGCTGAGAGAAGAAACGCAGTATTTTGTGGCAGATCCTAAAACAGGCCACAGTGAGGATACAGAAAAGACCACCGCCCGGGAATAAAGGGCCCACGCGAGCCAGAGGAAGCGGCGTTCTGGCCATCGCAAAGCTTCAGAGTGTGCTGGGCTGGCGACGTGCATCCCTAGAGCAGGGCCCCTTCGGGCAGCACTCAGAGATGCACGGTGGGGTGGGCCCCTGACATTATTCCCGGGGCGCCGACACTTGCAGCCCAAAGCCGTCCCCACCTGTGTGCTCACACAGGTGCACCCTCACTTTAAAACTTCAAGGATTTTCTTGACTTGGTTTCTGTGTTTTCAGGTTTGTAGGCACACCCCAAGCCACCCCACTGGCACTTTAAAGACACCATGGGCCACATGGCAATTTTGGACAATGGGCAGTTAGCTAAAATACACCTTCCTCCTTGCCCTCCCAACACCATGTGACTTCCATGTGAGCAGGGAGGCCTGGTCCCTGCCTCGTGGTGGCTCGGGCAGGAGTGTCCCACTGAGAGCCCCACGTGGCAAACTGGAGACCCCATCTACCGCCATGTTGGCTCCCACAGATGCACATGTGGGCTCAATACCACCAGAAAATTCTGAGTTTTCAAGAAAAGCAAAATATTGAGATTTTAAAAGAAATGTGAGATTCTCTCACTTAAAATACTAGGCATTCATTCCAACTTCAACACATAGTAAGACCCCAGCACCAGGCCTGCTGGTCCCGTGAGATGCCAGGCACGGCCACATTTGGAGGGGAGGGGTGAAGCCGAAGACCTGAACGGGTAAAGGACCCTCTGTCAGGGGTATTTTTTCCTCAAGTGCTGGCCAGATATTTATCTTATTTTGTGGTCACACAGCAGTTTGCAAACCCTTCCTGTGTTAGCGGTGTTTGCTTCTTTAGGAGTCCCAAGCAACAAGCCCAAACTATTTTCCCTGCCTCCCTTGCAGCTGGGGTGGTGAGCATGGGACCAGGCTCCCCCAATCAGAAGCCTCCACGGCAGACCTCAGCACGAGAGAGAGAGATGCGAGTGAGGCAGAGGGAGCTCTCGGAGGCTGGTGAGCTGCTGAACATCACGTCCCAGACCCTGCACCCCTCCAAGCCCGGTTTGCCAGTCCCGCCCAAGATTCCTGAGCTCCGGCATGTCCTGACTAAATTCCTTTTCTAATGAAAGAAGCCAGGTTGGGTTCTATGGTTTGCACCTGAAATTCCTGGCAAACACAGGTGCCTTTGCCCCGCGTGGAGGAACAGCCACCTCACACACAGATTAAGGCTTACAGCCATCTTTAATGGCCAGCCCCCAACCTCCATGCTTCAGCTATGGCTGACCAGCCTGGGGGATGGTGAGGTGGGAATGAGGGAGAAGGCAGCAGCAGAAGTCTGTGTGCCCCCACGGTGTTCTCTCTGCAGGGGCCATCACCTCGCCAGGTGCAAACATTGGAATTTAGGAGCAACGCACCGGCCGCCTCGTGCACTCGCAAAAGGGAGTCACGCTGGGTGTCTTCCCGGCTGGCTGCAAGGTTGAATGCCTAACTTTCCCAGCCTGGGCAGGCCCGTGTGCACTGCAGCGGGCTGGCTGACCTTGAATCTGCCTCAGCGACCGGTTTCCATTTTGGGTGCCAGAGCTGTCAGAACTCTGGGGGGTGGGTGGTTTCACTTTCAGAGTGAGTTAGCTATGGCCCCGTTGTGAGTTCTCCCACCGCATGGAGTCACACAGCCATGAAGGCTTGTCTGAACCAGGTCAGCATGCCCTCTGTTTACCAGATCCTTGTTCTGTAGGGGGGTGCCTGCACCCCTTAACCCACCTCAGTTTCTACCACAGGCCAGGGGTGCTGGCCAGGGGCCAAGGCCTGTGTGAAGGCCACAGGGGCCTCCCGGGCAACCCCTTCCCACCATGCCTCACCTACCCAGTTTCTGGGTGGCTCGCCACACTCTGCCCAGCAGTCAAACCACCAATATCCCCACCCCAACACCTGGCCATAGACGAGAACACTCATTTCTTCTTGCCGGTTCTACTTCATTTCTGTCCTACCGCTTCTCTCGGGCAGAGCCTCCTCCCAGGGGGCATGGCCACTGGCTGGGAGCCTAGAGACCCGAGTTGGAGTCCCAGCAGTGCCATCAGCTCACTGGTCACACGTTGCTCCCTGCAGTCATCACTGTTCTGGGGCTACAGACCACAGGAACAGGCTCTGGCTAAGTTGAGCCAAACAGAACTAGCTAGAAGGATCTTGAGTACTTCACAGGCTCTGGAGCCAGACTGCAGACCGGCTGCAAGGGCCTGGCTGCAGAGGTCCCCTCAAGGCGCCAGCTCCCGGGTGGCTTCATTCCACAAGAATTCAAAGAGTATTGTTGGCTAAGACAGGGTCAAATGCTTGCCCCTCTGTCTGGAGACCAATGGAGGAGTTTGGTGGACAGGTTGATCAAGACCTCACCTCTTACAGGAAGGTAGCTCTCCAAAGGGCGACTGCTACCAGAGACAGAAGGCCCGATGACGCTGAGCAAGCACGAACCAAGGGTGCCAGGCCTGCCTCTTTGGGCCCAGCCTCCTGGTTTGGTTCCATGGAACCTCCAGGATTTACTCCATGGTCCTGAAGGTTCCTCCAGGAAAAGCATCCTCTGATCGGGGGACTCTGAACTGGGCACCTCCCCGCCTCAGCCCTCACGGGCGCTCCTGGCACGAGGACGCCTCGCACTCTCAGCCTGAGGCCCTCCAGGTGGCAGGGCTGCCCCCTGCGTGGAGAAAGGGGAATTTCACTTCCACCTGCAATGTGGAACTTGAACTAGTGACCTTGATCTCATGAGCCTCCCAGAGCGCATGAGCCAATACGAAAGCAGTAGCAGGTGAAGAGCCCCAGGCTGTGTCATCCTCTCTCGGGCGAGGCCAGAGGAACACTGTGACCGGCTTACTCCCGGGGGCTTGGGACTGCTCTCCGGGAAATGACCTCAAAATGGAGCTCAGGCAGCCACCGGCGTATCTGCCAGAAGGCCGTCACCCGCTCCTAACTGATGAGGGTGGCCTGTGTTTCCAGAGCTCTTTTCGCAGGTCACCACCGCACGGGCCCCATGAACCAACCCTGGGAGGTGGAAGACAGACCAGGGAGGTGCCCGGGGAGAGGGAGCTGGTAGGGGCGGAGCTGTCCCACACGCCGCCGTCCTGCGTCCCCGACAGGATGCCTCCCACACTCACCTGCCCCCACCTTCGTACCTGGGAAGCCCAGCCTCGCCCCGGCCCCAGCCCGGCCTCCGGGACCGACCCAGACCTGGCCAGTGCAGCAGTGGTCGAAGCAGGGGGAGCAGGACATTTACATCAGGAGGATGTGGCCAATGGCTCTCGGCCTGCGGTCCCACCACAGGGGTGCTGCTGGAACCCTCACCTGTGCCTTTCCTGCAGGAAACGGGGGCGGCAGGAGCGGGCGGGCGGGGGAGGCTGTGAGGTGTGTGGTTTAGGCAGCGCAAGCCCGGCCACTTGAGCGAGGAGAGGACCTGTGAGCCACCTCTCGCCACTAGCCCTCTTCCTGTTTCCTTCTCAGCTCTCCCCAAATCACCCTCTGCCTGCCCCCCAACACCTGCCCCTCCTCAGGACCCAGAGCATGGACCACCAAGGAGGTTCAGAACAGTCTACCTCAAAGACAGTGGAAACTCCAGCATCACCAAAGCTCCAGAGAGCAGAGTACCATAAAGGATGGAGAGGGCAGAAAGTTCTAGAAGCCATACTCTTCCTTGAAAGGAACCAGGTAATAGCAGTTAATAGCACCCCCCCCCCCTTATTATGTGCCAAGAACTGTTCTATGCACCTTAACGTGCGTTAACTCCCGAACATACCATGTGTAGTTCAAGGTCCCCCAGGAGCTTATCAGAAAGGCAGTATTGCGGGGCCCCCAGACCTGCTGCGTCAGAATCTGCATTTTAAGCAGATCCCCAGGTGATTCGTGTGCACATGGAAGTTGAAGAAACCTTGTAGTAACACATTTAATCCTGGCACTAATGCTTTCAGGTAAGTCCTCTTAGTATCTTATTTTACAGTTAAGGAAACTGAGGCACAGAGCAGTTAAGTATCGTGGCAAAGGTCATCCAGGTGGTTAAGTGCCAGGGCTGGGACTTGAATCCAGGCCATCTGGCTCCAGAGGACATGCTACCTGCTAGGCTGTCACTGCCTTTGGAGTGAGACAACCTTGGTGATTGCAGGCACTGCTGGCCCTTCTGTGCCTGTCTTGACTGTGGCCTTCCAGAACCTACTCCGGCCTTCCCACCATTTCTCTGGCCTCTCCAGGGAGCATCTGAATCGCGCTTTTGCCAGGCATAAAAAGTAAGCAGTCAGCATGGAGCATTGGTCAAGTATCTGATCACCAAGTTATGGCGACTAGAAAAGATGCTCGAGACTCAACCCAGCTGCATGAGGCCCAGGGCCTGGGGTGGGGGTGGGGGGGGAGTAAATGGCACACACGCCAGTGCAGTAACCAGAGCTGGAGTTTGTGCAGGGTGTTCAGACACGCCCTGCACAGATGCGTCTTCAGGACGGCTTCCTGGAGGAGGAGGCTCTGAGCCAGGCCTCAAAGGAGAGGTAATGGCTAACACAGGGCAAGGGGCACAGACGAGCCTGAGCAAAGGGCCAGAGGGAGCCGTGGACACAGGTGTAAAGAGACCTGAGTGGCGGAAGCAGTTGCCTGGGGTTTTAAGCAATCCGACACCCATCGGATGCCCCACTCCCCTCCACAGCTTCTCAGCCAGAGTGCCCAGACGCCCTTGAATTCCCCCTGTGATGAGGAGATCATTCCCTCCCAGAGAAGCAAGTCCGTTCCAGCCCCAGGATACACACCGGTGTGTGTGTGTGTGTGTGTGTGTGTGTGTGTGTATCTGTGCACCTCCTCCAAGCAAACCTGAGCCGTGCAGATCCAGCCCGCCCAGCTGCTCCGTGGGGACAGAGACACACCTCATACACCCAAGGTCTCTGCTGCACGGCATGGGCCCCCACACACTTAGGTCCTTGGAAATGCCACCGTTAATCAGAGTGTATGTGCAGAGGACCTGCACTGCTAGGTCTCCCCGCTTGAGAGTGGCTGCTTGGGGCACCCTCCACTGTCCGGAAGGGACAGCACAGAAAGGAGCCCCTCGGCACCTGAGCCCCTCCCTGCCTGGAGGAACCCCAAAGCTGGTGCATCCACACCAGCAGCGTGCCCCTCCAGATGGTGGTCTCCTGGGACGGCGCTGAGCACACGCGTGTGACAAATGCAGCCTGGGCCAGACTCCATGCATGTTGCCATTAATCGCCACGCAGCCACAGGAGCCCCTCGACCATGATTTTCACTCGAATGAGGACACCCAGGACTCGGGAGGGCTAGGGTCGCTGGCTCTAGGGTCGAGCTCTGACATACAGGTTGCCTTTCCCCTCTTCCCTCAAGGCCCACTTCCTCCACCCCCCGCCTCAGGACACCGCACCCAAAAATGCTCGATAATCGCTTTAAGAATGCTTGAGTTAAACGCAGCGAGGCACCGAGACATGTGGGCCCAGGAGTTGCCACCAGAGGGCAATGCTTGCTTCTCCACGGCCTCTCCTCAGGGCCTGATCTGCAGGAGGGACGTGAGGCCCAGGCAGGGGGAGCTGCCCAAACTGGACACTGCTCCTCCCTCCCTGGGAGCTCCAGGTGCCCCCAGGAAAAGAGGAGGAAACACGCAGGGCCCCTGGATTCCAGGAAGACAGTGGGAGGGGAGCCCAATGAAGACGACCAGTGACCTGCAAGGGATCTTGGAGGCTCTTGGGTCCATCTCCTCCCTGCACCAATGATGAGTCTGGGCTCAGAGTGGGACAGCTACCAGCCTTTGGTCACACAACAGGGGCCCAAACTCTGGCCTCCAGCCTTCCAGATCCCTTCATCCCACTGAACCCCTAAGTGAGCAGGGAACTTAACCCTGGGGCTCCTCGTCTTGCGTCATCTGGTGCAGGTCAGAAATGGGTTTACCCTCTTCTCCTGGCCCAGCGCTCTGCTCCTCCCGTGTCTCTCTCCTTTAGCTCAGGTGGGTGATGGCATGGCCCCCTCCTGCAGCCCCCACCGCTCTGAGTGCTGAGGACTCACCATGCTGCACCCCACCCTCACGCCCATCTCAGCCCTCCCTGCCCCCTACTCATCCATCACTCCGCCTCCCTTGGCCCCAGCCGCTGGCCTCTCAAAGTGACAATCACAAAACCTCCTGTCCTTACGAGGTTCCTGCTGCGCGTACACTACGGCCTCACCTGCTCGCCCTGGAAGCCCCAGCCCTGGGCGCCTGTCATTTCTGGAAAGCCCAAAGCTCTCCCCGACCTTGGCCCTTACCCATGCCACCACCACAGCCTGCGGTCACTTTCTCAGAGAGGTCATGTGCAGTCATGTGACCAGTCCCGGCCAATGAAAAACGAGGAGACGCTGCCCTCCATCAAGCCGATGTGACACTTGGACGGGGACAGCACGCTCGTGGCTACCATCTGTGGCTGCTGTCCCGTGTCCCTGAGGGAACTGGCCTAAGAGCAGAGCTGTGTCGTTAAGTGTCCCGAGTAGCAATCCAGGACAAGCCCGGGTCCTCGGTGACGCTGCCCGAGAGCAGCCCTCCCTGGGGACACGGCGAGCTCTGCCTTCATGCTGCTTGGGGTTGCTCCGTGCTCCTTACACCCGAAGGCATCCTGACGAACACGGAAGGGATCGGTGGCTAAACGCCGAGGGAGAAAGGGAGACATTTCCAGGTTCTTAAGTTTCAAAACACGAGAGAGGGAGCCCGCGTGTCCAGCCAGGAGCTTTGGGAGAGGGACTGAAGTGGACACCCAGTTCCTGCCTTCCCCGACACCCCAGAGGCTCCCAGGAGGGCGGGCAGAGGGAAAGCCAAGACTGCCTCAGTGTTGCGTTCCCAACAAAAGGAGACGTCAGCCCCTCCCCCTAACTGAGCCTGGTGGGGTGCGGGGAGCAGAGAAGACCCCCGACCCCGCAGGTTGGACACCTGAGATTCAGAGGGGCGTTTCTTTCCCCGGGGGGAACTCTGCGGAGGTGGCTGAGCCGCCAGGGGAGCAGTGGCCCCCGGTGGTGTGTCCAGGTAGGTGGGGCTGGGCTCAGCGGGCTCCTGAGGGACGCAGGACTCGGAGGTTAGCGCCTGTGCCCCGGGGACCTGGATGTCCCACGAGGGAGGAGGACCCAGGCTGCTCGGCGGGAATGAGCACGATCCAGCTGGTATGTGGGCGGAGGCAGGAGCCCCGAACCAATGGGGCGCGGACAAGCCCCGCAGACGTCATGCGGGCCTGGGTGGCCCCCTCCCCACCACCAGGGAGGGGCGCTTACATGCAGCCTCCCCCCCGGAAATGTGGTGGGAAAGGAGCCCCCACTGGCCGAAGGCACATTCTTTGACGTCAGCATGGAAGTGCCTAATGGGAATTCGGTTGCGGAGAAATAAAGCAAGTTCTAGTTCACCGACGCCTGCGTGTGTGGCTTCAGTTCATTGGCCCCCGAGGTGAAGAGGCGTCAGCTAGTTGGGGTCAGCCACCCACCGTCCCTCCCCCTGCGGCCGTCCTGCAGAGGGGCCCCTGTTTTCCGCATGTGCCTGCACCCCGATCACCACCCCGCCCGCCCGGGCGAACACCTCTCAGCTCCCTACGCTCCTGCCCCGGCCCAGCCCTGCGGGCGCTCCCGCCGCCCCGCCCCGCCTCCCGCCTCCCGCCCTGCTGAGTCTGCAGGCCGGCGGCTCCCAGCCGCGCGTTGGCCCCGAGCACCCCTGACTCGTGTCGTGGAAATCCCTCCTTCCTCTCTGGCTGGCCCCGGCTGGCCCGGCCCGGCCCCACCTCTAATGTTCTTGCCATCTGTGTCTGGTCATGTTGGGTTTCTGCCTTTTTTATTTTTTTGCCTTCTTCCAGATGTACACGTGGCAGTATGTGGCTACTGGGAGGGGCCTGGCGCTGGCAGAGGGGGAGCTGCAGGGGAGAGAGTTGCACGAGGTCAACTCCTGGTTCTGTCCCGTGGTCCCTCGCTCCTGCCGGGCGCTGACTCGGGGCAGGCCATCCCAGGGAGAAACGCTCTTCTGAACACCCACGACGTGCCAGCCACTGCAAATGCATGAAACACTGTCACATTCAGTCCTCACATGGAAACAACCGAAGCTCACGGGAAGGAAGTGACAGACCCAGGTCACAGGTACAGGAGAGTAAGTCTGTTCTGAGCCCGGAGCGGCCCTACAGAGATGGGACCTGGGACCAGAGCCCTCAGCCTGGCTCCGGAGCACACACACTCTGAAATTCGAACTTTCTGAAAAATGTTAAGCCCTTGTTGCCTGCACTGTATATTTTCTGGAACCATCAGCAGTAATTTCACATTTTTCAACCCCATTGTTAGTCCATAGTTCCTAATTTGGGGTTCTAAAAATGCAATCACCGCACATGGCCTTGGATATCCCAAAAGCTCTCAATGGGACAAGAGAGGAGGGATTTTTGAAGCTGATGTGACAAATAAGGACAGTAAGGGGGTCCAGAGAGGCCAGGTGAATTACCCAGCACTCTCCAGTCCTGGAGTCCATCAGGAGCCCACGTCTTGCACCCAAGCCTGCCCTCCCCCAACTGTCAGAGAAAAGTCTTGTAAGAGCAACACACCCAGGTAGATCCTTTCCCCAAGCTGGGCCCCCAACATGGCTATCTCCTCCCCACCCTCTGCTAGTAAATCTCTTACCTCCTTCAAAGTCCGATGGGGACAGGACCATCTCCTCCAGGATGGCGTCCACAGCTCCCCTAGTTTCCAGGCATTCCATGCCCCCACCCCCGGGCACAGCCCTCTCCCTGCCTCCGGTCTCAGCCTCTATAATCCATGCTCCACCTGGCCACCAGAGTGACTTGTCTCTTACATCATCTCTATCCAGTCAGTGCACTGCTCAGAGCCCCCCAGCAGCTCCCCAGCACCTAGGAGGTCAAGTCCAGACTTCACCTGACATTCAGAGCCTTCCATAGCTTGGCCTCTACTTATTTGGTCTCAGATCCCACCCTGCTCTCTCTCTCTCTCTCTCTCTCTCTCTCTCTCTGCCTCCTCTCCAAATAGTTACCTAGCATACTGGTCTCTCCCACTGTCCAGAACACAGGCTGTATTTGTCCCACCTCCAACTCTTTCAACCCACTATTTCCTTTCTCCATAACACGTGCCTTTCAAACTCCTACTCACCCTCCAAGGCCCTGCTTAAATGTCCCCTCCTCTAAGAAGCTTACCCCGATTACACATGTTCCAGGATTCTCCTCTCTCTTCCCTGTACTCCCATGTGGCAGAGAAAAGAGCTTCTGTATGGATCTTCTGCCCAGGAAAGCTGAGGGCTTACAGACACACCCTTCTCGAGTCCATGGAATGGATCTGGCCCACCCACCCACACGGCAAGCCACCAGGGACCCTGCACCAGCTCTACCCCTGGTTTCAAACTCAGATCACTCTTGGATCATCTTTTCCCACTCAATATTTCCTGCATTTGCCCCAGGCTACCCAACCAACCAATAGCAAAGTGGGGTGAGGTCTCCCGACACTCAGTCTGGGGTACTTTCCATTTCACGGGACTACTTCTCTGGCTCTCCCAGAGAACTAAAGTGAAGGGATGTAAGTGAAGGGATGGCCCCCGGGGGGAGGTAGCTACGTGGGCATTTGGCCAGCTCACTGGAGTCAGCACGACGAAGCACTGCAGCTCTGCTGGGGGCTGTGGTCCCCACCGGGCAGCAGGCTTGGGGGCCTTTACCCAACCCCATCCAAGACCTTGCTTGTTGAGAGAGTCTCCATCACAAAGATCTAGTGGCTCTTACGACCCATCTAGGCTGTGCCCCCAAGTCAGGAACTGGGGTCCCATGGGGAACACTGGCCCACACAGTCCAGAGGCCGCTTCTGAACCCGGGGTGGAAGAAGTGTTTGCAGCACGTTGGGTGAGACAATGGAGGGGCTGCCTGCCTCGGAGCCCTGAACTCATGTGACCTGGAAATGTCTGGGGCCTTTGCAAAGGACCGGCTTCAATCCTGCAGGTGCTCGGCAAGAAGCTTCCAAAGTTTTGCTGACTCAGCAATCAGCAAACCACCTGGCCACGTGACATTCGTGAGCAAAGCCCGCTGCCTGGCACTGGGGGTGACCTTTCCCACCAGGGTGGGGCAGGGTGCAGAAGCAGAGCCCGGGCCAGACCTGGCCCCTGGGTAGCAAGATCTGCCGGGGGCCTCTTGGGTGACATCTGGAAGGCATTCAGGCAAGCTCCTTCAGTGGCCAGCTGGGCTACAAGGACACAGACTCGTGTCCTGGGGCAGTAGTGGTGTGTGTGTGTGTGTGTGTGTGTGTGTGTGTGTGTCTGATCGTATTTGTTTGTTATTCTTAGGAATCTCATTTTTGAGTGGACTCAGACTTCAAGGTAGCAGCTCTCAGGGAGGCCAGCCGTGTCTCGTGGCCATCTGTTCCTGGTGTTTTTCTTTGGGCCCCTTCCTTCTCTTACCCCAAAGCTGAGCACATTCTGCAACCTGAGCCTTACTGTGTTCAGTGCGCTGCTTCTTCAGAGCCACGTGCCGTCGCCTGTGCTCCTGGACGCTGGATCCTGGGGGCTTCCGTCCAAGCTCCTGACCTTTGCTTAGGGGCTTCCTCACAACACATTGGCGAACAGCTTTAGAGAGATTGAAACGTCGGCGGGTTCTCCCAGCTCTGTGGGACCCCAGGTAACAAGGCGCAGTAGTACCAGGGAGACCAGGAATCTCTCCTCTTTTACAATGACCACGTTGAGAACACTCCGATTGGCATCCACCGTGCCACCCCGCACAGATCTGCACGATCTTTCTCCAGTCCTCCTTGGTCTGCAGCAGGAATGCCCCTTACTCAGGGGCAGGCGGCCACGGACGTGGGTCAGGACACCCTGCCTCATGGGGACAGCTTGCCTGTCGTTACCACCACGGATTCAAACCGCGCAACCCTTCCCTTTTCACCCAGAGCATCAGCTGCGGCTCCCGCGGCCACGTGCTTCTCCTAAAAGGCACGAGGTGCTCATCGGCCCGGCAATGAGCTGCTGGCGGCCAGGGGCTGGAAAGGAGACGTTCAGCTTCGTCCAGAAGCAGCTGGCCCCCTCGGAGTCACCACGAGAGAGAGCAGTGGCTCGTCCTTTACGGAATGGTCTTCCACATGGTGCCCAGAAAGCCCCGAACCTGGTAAAGCAGGACTTCTCTGCTTCAAGGGCAGTCAGCGTGGTCACACAGGCGTGTGAGTGGCCACCACGTAGCTTGGAAGGCCAGCCCGCTGCGCCCCACCGCGTGAGCGGGCCTCCGTCGGCGCTCAGCACTTCTGTAAGCACCGCACACAGAGCCCGAGGCTGACAGAGCCCGAGGCCGAGGCCCCAGCGAGGGCCCGCGGTTGTACGTGAGCTCCACGGTGCTCCCCCGGGCGGCGACAGGGTGCTGCAGCTCCCCGCCTCGTGGGGCACAGCACACAGTAGGTGCTCAGCAGGGGTGGTCCCAGCATGAGCGCAGCGCTCCCGGCAAGCTCTCCCCGTGCTGATGGCCGCCTGTCAGGGAGATCGCATCATCCTCATTCTACAGACAGGGAAACCGAGGCTCCGAGGCCGAGGGACTTCCCAGAGGCCTCCGGCGGGGTGGCACATCAGACCCAGAGCTGGTTCTGACCACGCCAAGGCTGCCTGAGGGGCCGCAGAGTGGCACTATGGGCTGCCTCAGTCTTTCCAGAGCTTTGGATCTGGGCCCCAGAGGAAGCAGAACCGGCTGCTGGCCCAAGGCGGGCAGAGGACATGGGGCAGGAAATTACCAGGCTGAGCCACCAGGAAGACACAAAACCTTTAATCGCACCGGACAAGCAGGGCAGGGTGCAGAGGGACTGGGAAGGGTTGTATAGCACCGGCCTGCGTGGAGCCCTTGGTCGGGCCCAGCTGCCATCCGTGGCTCCCTTGGCTGTGAGCGAGCACCAGAGACCGTCCCCGGGCCGCTCTGCCCGGGTCCGCGTAAGCACCTGCATGTGGAGGCTGCCTCCCTCCCAGAAGAGGGCCAGGCCACCTGGGTTGGGGGACAGCAAGGCTGGGGGCCGCCAGGCTGCCCGCCCTGGGAGTAGGAGAAGGGACAGAAAACCTGATGTCCCTCCCTTGGCCTGGGCCTCTCCCAACGCGTCTCTCAACATCATGGCTCAGAGGAGGGTCCCCCTGACTGACCTGGAATGTCACTCGCTTCAGTTCCCCAGACCTGCTGAGGGGTCCAAAGCCCAGTGCTTCTGTCCTGGCCCACTGCCCAGAGGACACGCTGCTCGGTGGGAGCTGCCCACCGGGGCCTCAGCACCTTAACGCCTGGACAGCCAGCAGGGGCACCGGGCTGGCGAGAGGGGCCAAGGAGGATCAGAGAGCACCTGGGGACAGACACCAGTGTCTGACAGTGGCTGAGAACCTGGGAGAACGGAGGCCCAAGCACCTTTGGCAGGATGGGTGAGCATCGGCTGCACAGGTGGGGGTACAGACGGGAGGGGGAGTCCTAGAGAAATGAGAGACTTTAAGGATGTTAGTAAGATTCTAGAATGTTTGGAGAAATCCAGAATATTCAGGAAGTACTAGAATGTTGTGAAAGTTCTAGAATCCGGTTACTCCAGTGAGGTCCACAGACCAGCAAGTTAGTGTCACCCAGCAGGTCATTAGAAACGCAGAATCCTGGGCCCACTGCACGCCTGCTGGAGCAGAACCTGCATTTTAGCACGATCCCCAGGTGATTCACACGCACGTTCAAGTGTGAGAAGCGCTGCTCTAAAGGGCTGGGAAAGTTCTAGAATATTAGTTACACGGCTGCCTAAAATACGTCAGGGAGAGGGGAGCGGCAGAAACAAGCTTTGGGAAGGAAGGACGAGGAGGACTCCCTGGAACGCCAGGCGCCCCAGGCCCACTTCCCACACGGCCCCTGGGGACGCGCCCTGCCCACGGCCACCTACACCAGGGCCGGCACTAATCGTCCTCGGGCTTGATGAGGTGGCCGCTGAAGGTGATGTAGGTGTCCACGTCGTCGCTGTACACGGCGTTCTCACGCTCGCGCTTGAAGAGCCGCGCCCAGACTCGGTCGCCGGGCGCCAGGGCCAGCATCACGCTCTGGCTTTGCATGATGCTGCGGTCACTGGGCTGCGCGTACAGGATGACGGCCGCCTCCTCGTTGTGTACGACGTGCACGTAGGTCTCCTTGAAGTTCCAGCTGTGCACGTTGAGGCTGAAGAAGTAGAGGCCACGCAGGGGGGCAACGAAGTGGCCGGCGGCCAGGTCGAAGTGCCCGTCAGGGTTGACGAAGACCGTGTCGAAGAGCAGCGGCTGGAAGCCCTCGCTGCTGTGCAGGGCCGTCTTGCGGCCCACCGAGAAGGCGGAGAAGCGCGTCTGGCACGGGCCGCCAGGGCTGCCCGCCTGCCCCTTGGTGCCCTTGGTGCCCTGTGGACCACGCTCTCCCCGGGGACCCTCCCTGCCCAGCTTCCCGGGCATACCCAGTAGGCCTCGGTCCCCTTTGTCACCTGCGGGGGACAAGAAGGGGAGAAGTCAGGGGGATACCTGGGCCTGAACCAAGGGGGTACCTACGCTTGTTTGCAGAGGGTTCTGCCCCTGCCCAGAGAAAGAAGGCCAGAGGAGGAGCCAGCATTTATTGAGCACCTACTGCACGCCAGGCGTCACCTCCCTGAAAGCCCATCTAAAGAAGACAGCTCAACCATCTCCACTCACAGAGGTTAAGTGACTCGGGTCACACAGCTCAGGAGCAGGAGAAGCAGGACTCCAACTAGTCTGTCTCCATGCCTATCTGGTCCCTCCCTGGTAGTGATGGCCCATTGTGGGCTCGGGAAAGCCAGGCCAAACCCAGGGGCTGGGGGTGGGGGTGGGTCACTGCACCCAGATTTCTTTGAGGATGCAGGTTGTGGCACGATGCGTTTTTCATTTCTGACCCAGAAAAGGGACCAAGGAAAATACCTCTGCCCCTCTGGAAGAAAATGCCCCAGTTAGGAGCCAGGCAGCCCCACTATGACCTGGGCCATTTCGTGACCGTTTCTTTGGCCTGAGTCTCGAAAAGGATCATGCTCACCTCACAGGGGTATTTGTGAGCCCTCAACAAAATGCCCCATGGGAAAGCACTCTGCAAATCTGCAAATCTGAAGCAGAGGGATCACTGAGTACTGTTCACGCAGAGGCCCCAGAATTCAGAACAGTCCTGGCACATAGTACACAGTAGGTGCTCAGTTAAAGTGTGGATGGAAGAAAGGGTCTGGGATGATTTTCTGTTCTGGTTTTCTCCTGCTTTCTTCACCTCACCTCCCTCGGCCCAGGAAGAGACCCCTATGCCCTCCCTGTCCCCAGTCAGGCCAGCCGGAGCCACTTAGGGGTACTCACCTTTCAGGATAGTGATGTTAATGTAGGGCCTGACCTCAGGCAACACGTACGGGAGGGTGGACGGAGAGGCTGAGGACACATCTGCAGCATCAGCAGGGACCAAGGGATCCTCAGAGTCACAGCACCGTTGGCAGTGACCAGGCGTACTGGAGGCCACAGCTTCCCTAGAGGTGGGTTCCTCAGTGGGGACCCCAAACACCAAGAGAGGGAGCAGGAGCAGTGCCCAAAGGAGGTCCGGGGGAGCCAACCCCATAGTGACCTGGAGCAGGGAAGGAGGGGCAGAAATCACATTTTTTCCCCACAATTTTTTTTGCAATGAATTTTTTATTATAAAATTTATTGGGGTGACATTGATTAGTAAATATTATATAGGCTCCAGTTGTACAATTCTACAGTGCATCGTCGATGTCTTGTATTATTTATTCATTACCCAGAGTCAGTTCTCTTTCCATCACCATATATTTCTGTCCCTTCTCCCCCAGCCCCCTCCTCCTTACCCTCAGACAACTACTGAGTTATTGACTGTGTCCATGAGTTTTGTTTCTATGTAGCTTTCAATTTTATGTTCCATATATGAGTGGAGTCATGCAGTTCTTGTTTCTGTCTGGCTTATTGCACTTAGCATGATGATCTCAAAATCCAACCATGTTGTCATAAATGGCCCTATTTCATCTGTTCTTATAGCTGATAATCCATCGTGTAAATGTACCACAGCTTCTTTATCTAGCCATCTACCAGAGGACACTTTGGTTGTTTCCATGACTTGGCCACCATAAATAGTGCTGTGAGGAACATTTGGGTACACATATCTTTGCAAACTAAGATTTTCAAATTTGGGAGGTGGATACCCAGAAGGGGGATTGCTGGGTCAAATGGTAACTCCATTCCCAATTTTCTGAGGAGCCCCCACACTGCCTTCCATAGCAGTGGTACCAGTTTGCACTCCCACCAGCAGTGTGCAAGGGTTCCTGTTCTCCACACCCTCTCCAGCACTTGTTATTGCTTGTCTTGTTGATAACAGCGATTCTACCAGGTGTGAGGTGGTAGTTTGTTGTGGTTTTGATTAGCATTTCCTTAATAGCTAGTGAAGTTGAGCATTTTTTCATATATCTATTGGCCATTTCTATGTCTTCCTGGGAGAAGTGTCTGTTCACTTACCCTGCCCATTTTTTAATTGGGTTGTTTGGGGGTTTTTTTATGTTGTTGTTAGCCCCTTATCAGAGGCATTGTTTACAATTTTTTCCCATTTAATTGGTTGTCTCTTTGCTTGTTTGATAGTTTCTTTTACTGTGCAGAACTTTTTAAGTTTGATATAGTCCCATTCATTTATTTCTGCTTTTACTTCCCTTGCCTTTGAGATCAGGTTCATGAAGTCCTTCCTGAACCCAGGTCTATAAGTTTGGTACCGATGTTTTCTTCTATACAGTTTATTGTTTTGGGTCTTATGTGGAGGTCTTTAATCTACTTTGAGTTAATTTTGGTACATGGTGATGGTTTACTGTGCAGATTCTTTCTTTTGCATCTGGTTTTCCAGTTTTCCCAGCACCATCTACTGAAGAGGCTGTCTTTTCCCCATTGTATATTTTTCACTCCTTTGTCAAAAACTATCTGTTCATATATTTGTGAGTTTATTTCTGGGTTTTCGATTCTGATCCATTGGTCTGTCTGTTTTTCTGCCAATACCAAGCTGTCTTGATTATTGACACTTTGCAGTATAGACTAAAATGGGGTGTGTGTGTGTGTGCAATGCCTCCAGCCTTATTGGTTTTTTGTGGGATTGCTTTGGCAATTCAGGGTCTTTTGTGGTTTCATACGAATCTGATGATTTTTTTTTAATCTATTTCTTGAAAGAACGTCTATGGAATTTTTATGGGAATTGCATTAAATCTGTATATTGCTTTGGGTAATATGGCCATTTAAACTATGTTGATTATTCCAATCCATGAACACAGAATATCTTTCCATTTCTTTATGTCCTCTTCAATTTCTTTTAGCAGCATTTTATAGTTTTCAGTGTATAAGCCTTCACATTCTTTGTTAAGTTTATTCCTAGGTATTTTATTCTTTTTGTTGCGATCACAAAAGGCACTGTTTCTCTCATTTCTTTTTCTGAAGTTTCATTGTTGGCATATAAAAATGCAATTGATATTTGTACCTTGATTTTGTATCCTACAACTTTACCGTATTTGGTTATTGTTTCTAATAGTTTTCTGGTGGAGTCTTTAGGATTTTCTACATAAAGGATCATGTCATCTGCAAATACTGACAGTTCAACGTGTTCTCTCCCAATTTGGATGCCTTTTATAACTTTCTCTTGCCTGATTGCTCTGGCTAGAACTTCTGTACTATATTGAATAGCAGTGGTGACAGGGGGCATCCCTGTCTTGTTCCTAACAGAAATTGCATTTAACTTAACATCTCCACTGTGCATATGTCCAGTATGGATGCTGCCACCCGCAGCAAGAGTACTCCTCACATAACTTGGGAAGAGAACATCAGTGTCCCCATTGAACAGACAAGAACACTGAGGCCCACCCAGGGAAGGAAGTTCTTCAAGGTCACAGAAACTTGTGGCAGGCAGGGCCTTGAGGTTGAATGTCCCAGAAGGAACCTAGTCCCCGGAAACTCTGCCACACGAGTGCCCCGAAGGAGGAAGTCCCTCTGAAGAGAGCCACAGCCAAGGGCAGAGGAGAGTTCTGGGAGGGCTTTGCTGGGGTGGGTGAGGAAGGTGACCCAGCTGCCCCTGGGTTACAACCACTGAGAGTGTAAAATGCTTTTCCCATCCTCCCACCTCTCTCTGGCCTGTTTCCTTGCCATTGATTCCACCATGTCCAAAAGCATGTGTCACTGGTGTAGTATGATGGAGCTTAGTGGGCCCTTGGGACAAATGCAAAGGATTCTGCAGGCTTGCTCTTTAGGAGAGGGACACGTGACTGAGCCCATGATCTGTCATATGAGCACCACGGTCCTGACAAAGGAAATGGGAAAATTCATTTATTCTAGCAGAGAGGTAGCAACTTCCACCCGAGAAAATGCATGGGGTTCTGCACTGTGTTGGTGTCATTATACTGCTGAGAAGTCAGGAGTAGGTATGCTGAGTCGTGGGCAGCAGTGCCTTTGTTCAAAGGAAAAGGTGCCCCTCAAAACAGGCAAATTAGAAACAAAAGAAAATGCACGAGTGAGAGTGTGGGGCTTGGCAAGTGCTGGTGTCAGCCCACCTCCCCTCTAGGCATCTTCGTGCAGTCAACTCAACCTTACCCAGACTCTCCGCAGCAAAGGCTCAGGAGAGTTAATTCATTGGACAGTGGTGGTGTCAATCATCACAGACTTGCCAATCAGCTGCCAAGTTTGTAAATGGAATTAATGGGCAGAAGGAGGAAGTCTGGAAAATTCAAAAGGATCAGAGAAGTCCAAGAGTTTGTGAAGATATGTCTTGGCCTTGGCCAAGAAGGGATCCAGCGTTCCTGGAGAGGGGCAGGAAGTAGCCTGGACACCAGCAGCTGGAGACAGGCCGGGGGCTGGGTGGGCAGGAAGCCGGGCAGAGCCTTTGAGGTGGTGGCAGTCTTTGGGGGCTGGCGCTGCCGAGTTAACGAGTTATCGCAGGATCAGAAACTAGGCTTTTGAAACCAGACTGGTTTTTACACTTCTGGCGTTTCTTTGTTTATTTCCTTTTTGTTCTTTAACATTTTAGTACAATTCAAAAATATTTTTCTGTGGTTAATACATGTACAGAGGTAAAATTATTATTGTTTTAAATGCCATCCTATCTCTGCTGAGCATTGAGGTATGAACTAGGTTTTAAAGGTGCAGGAGCCCTGCCCTGAACACCTCTCCCTCCCTGGAGCTGGGTAGTAACAGGAGAAGGCAGGGGTGCCAGGCAGCCTGTGAAGCCATCGTCCCCTCCTGAAGGTGACCATTCCCCAGCTCCTTTCTCCCCAACCTGGTCCGGTTTCCTGGTTCTGCTCAATTATGGCGGTCAAAGCCTGACAGATCTACTTCTCTGTTCAAGATTATCACCTTCACCTTTTCTTTGTAAATTACACATCCCAGTGGTTTCGAGAAAAATAAAATCCCTTTTTTTTCCTGGCCAGAATGTGACCCAATGGGAAAAGGTGAGGTCTTAAAAGTCAGACCTGAGATCCCAGAAGAGTTTACAAGCTGTGTGATCTAGGGCTAGTGGCTTAACCTCTCTGGGCTTCCTGCTCCTAGACACTTACAAGGAGATGACACCACCACCTACATCCCAGGTGTTTTGGGGAGGATTTAAATGCGGGAAGGTGTCTTGACTTTTAAAAGACTCAATAAAAAGTTTGTTGCTTCCTCCACCAACACAACCTCTTTCCAGCACCTGCCCGGGGCAGTGCAAGGGACAGGAAGGACAGAACTTCACCCAGAGCACTGGCTCAGTCGGAGGTATTTCTGTTGGCCCCAGCCAGATGGGAGTCAAAAGCTCTGAGATGTGAACTGCGACCTGGGGGGCAGGAAGCAGGAAGCAAAGCAACCTTTAACAAGAGTAATAATAAGGGCAGCCAGGATCACTGACTGGCCTCTGGGGCAGAGTGCCAGGCACGGATGGAGTGTGAGGGACCACGTCATTGGGGGTAATTTAGGGGTCCCTGCTGCCTCCACTTGGGAGCTGGCACCTCTTTGGGACCAGGCCCTGCTGAACTGAGTTGGTATGTGTCCCAGCACGGGTGGGCACAAGCCAGGAACAGCTGAGGGCAGTCCTTCAGCAGGGCGTGGGGTCTCAGGCACAGGCAGGAATGAGGAGGGGCTAGCCTAGAGGGGCTACCCAGGGTCAGAGGGTTAGTACAGGGCCGAGATGCATCCAGGAAAATAGGAGGGAGGAAAGGAATTCCAGGCTCTGACCTCAGCCTGCTCGGCCCTGCCTGGGAATTGCAGGACCTCCCATCACTCACCCTGTGTCCTGCAGCCTCGCACAGCGGCTCACGGACCCCGGGCCCCGGGGCAGCCTCTGGCTCCTTGGCCCATGTCTGCAATAACTTGTTGCTGGACCAGACCCCCAGGCCCAGGCGAGGAAGGAGGGGTAAGGGATGGAGGCAGGACGAGTGGGAGGGAGGGCCAACGGAGAGGGCTGAGCTGGCTTCCCACTTCCCCTCCTCCCTGCTCCCTCCCCTCCAGCCGCTGGGTTCTCCCGAGATAAAAGGAGCTCTGGATTTCCTTTGCTTAACTCTTTGGTGGTCCAGCGGGGTCTTGTTTGATTCAGAGGCCCAATAAAGTCAGAGCCGAAAGGGGTCTGAGGCCCCTGATGTGCTGGCCAAGAAATTGGAGTGGGGAGGGGGAGGGGGAGGGGCAGGAGCCCCTTAAATTGTTCTGGAAGGGAGAGGCAGTGCTGGAATCCTGCTGCTGGCAGGGGAGGGGGTGGGGGTGGGGGTGGGGGGTAGCTCCAGCGTGAGCAGAAGCATGGAGAGGGCACAGGCACCAGCCTGGCAGCCTCAGGTTCAAATCCTGGTACTGGCATCCGGTACTAAGTGACCCCCTAGGTGTCTGTAGAATTCCAGTCCCCAGCGCCGTCCCTGCCAGTCACAGGGGACGCTCAGTAAAGTGTTGTCCAATGAAGGTATTACTGCCTCAGGTATCAGGTAAGGGTGGCAGCCAGGTGAAAACCCCCACCCCAGTGGATGACCAAGTGCTCCTCCTCTGCCATGATTAATTCATCCTCCTGGTCTTCCTGAGCCAATCCCCCACTCCCACCCCCACCCCACCGTGAGAACGACCTCCAGGGTGCCCCTGGGCCTGGGCGCCATTCGGCCTCAGCTTCCTTCTGGCTGGGCTGTGGGAGGTTTAGCAAAGGCTGCAGCCCTGGTTCTCTGCAGCGAGACCTCTGTGCAAGGATTGTCAAGTGTCCCTCGCCCTCCAGCCCTCTCATTCTACATTTGTTGAATACCTACTGCCTAGGCCAGGCCTTTTCTTTGCAGGGGTTTCAAGGGTCTTTACATCCATTATTTCTAGGAATTCCACCCCAGCCTTGGGAAAGGGAGCTGACGTGACTTGCCCAAGGTCACACAGATAGTGAAGAGGAACCATAACCTACAGAATGGAAGGGCTCGCATCCCACTGGACTTCCCACAAAGCACAATGGGCACGGTTGTGGGCAAAGGCTGCAGTTCAGGGTCCGTCCTCTGAGAAAAGAGTGGTGACATTATCACCCTCAGGTGGGCAGGAGTGCAGAGACCTGGGGGTGGGGATTTAGTGACGTCTGGGGCTCCGGGCACTAAACGCACCCAGTCCCCACTTACAGCGGACAAGGCGTGGAGGATGGGACAGCCCTGTGTGTCCTTGACCGGCTCTCCTCTCTGGGTCTGTTTTACTATTAGTTTGGGGGATAATCAAAACTGCAGAATATCCAGCCCTGGAAGGATCCTTAGAGATAATCTAATCCAATTCCTTAATCTGTCCCACAAGGACACTATGACCCAGGGAGGGCGAGTCTTTGACTCACAGAGCAGACGTGAGTTCAAGCTAGGTAAGAGCCAGACTCTTGAACTTCTAGCTTTGTGCTGCGCCCCGCTCCTAAGCCCACTTGGAGCCCTCCCCCTGGCCTATTGAGGGGCCCAAGGGGGCCCAAAGGAAAGCAGATGGAAGGACTATGGCTGCTGGGAAAACTGTCAGTCCACGCTGGCTGTGCCCTCTATGTAGCCCTGCCCCAGGCAGCATTCCCAGGGCACAGAGCCAGGGCTGCAGAGAGGAGGAGCTAAGGGGAGCCACCCTCCCACCCTCCCCACTCCACTGCCCCCAGGAAAAGGGCTGAGTCAGCAGCACTAAGCTCTCTGGCTTAGAAAGCCTGGCATCTGAGAAGAGGGGGAAGGGAAGGGACTGGAAGATGCATGGGGGTTGGGGAGAAGCAGGATGGGGACACAAGAATGGTTTGGTCAGGGCCTATTATGTGGCCAGCACTGTGTTCTGCGCCTCACTCAACAGCTCCTATTCAGGGAAGGCTGCTCGTCTCACTTAACAGAGGGGAGGCTGAGCCCTGGAAAGGCACCTGGCTGGCCAGGTTCTAGGGCCAGCTGCTTTGGCCCCTAGACACATCGACAGCCCAGAAAAGGGCCCCTTAGCCCCCTTGGTCCAGGGCAGCTGGCTAGAGGTGAGGCAGACAAGAGAACAGGACTCAGAAATATTATACTTGAATATTTTTCCTCCCACCCTATGCCTAAAATCCTCCCTGGTCTCCCAGCCATTCCGAGACCTCCCCAGCAGGCCAGGTAGCTTGGAGATAGAGCTCCAGCCCTGCGGCAGACAAAACTGAGTGACATCTCTGCATGTGTGTGACCTTGGGCATGTCTCTCTACCTCTGAGCCTTGGTATATCTCTGGGCATTAGGGGCATGAGGAGCAAAGGCCATCTGGGAAGCCTGGTAGAAGAGCCAGTGGGGGTACTTTATACTGGCCATCCCTGCTTAACCCTGAATACGATGAGGGCGTGAACCCATTCTCCTCTTGCACAGATGAGGAAAGTGAGGCACAACCTCAATGACTCTCAGAACCCAGCTCCTAGCCACATCCATCTTCCAGCCCAGAGCTGTAAGAAGGTATAAAAATAGTAACAGTCAGTGTTCACAAAGCCCCAGGAACCGTGCGTGCATTTAATAAAAAATAAAATGTGTGCCTGTCAAAAAGTGAGAACCAGAAAATAGGATTCCTGGAGTCAGCTGTGCGAGTTGTGAATGGCAAGTCACAGATCCGATTGTTCAAGGACAATAACCAGTTAAGAAACTAAACAAAGGGAACCGTGAGCGCCACCTACTGGGGAGAGCTGTGGCGCCCAGCCTGCACCCACCCCATCACATCCTGGGGCTAGGATGCTCCCCACCTGCCCCATCCCCTTTTTAGGGAGCTAAGCAGGTGGGGGAGGGAGGAAAATGAAGAGCCCACTGAGATGCGCTAAGGGCTGACTGGGGCGTTCATCCCCTCACTTCTTTCTCCAAACCCCACGCTCCGCAAAGTGGGCAGAGGGGCCAATGGGATCCTCCCTCTCCTAAGCAGTTCGTTCACCCGGCTTCCTGGTACTACTGAGCCCCTCTGCCTAGCTGGGTGGACTTCGCTCTCTGGACTCAGTTTCTCCATCTTGAACTTTCTGCAACCCATGACTGATCCAACGTGGTAATCCGAATTGGGTAATTCATCCCACTTTAAGGGAAACTGAACCTCGAAGAGGCCCGGAAAAGTAAAAAAAAAACAACGTGTGCGGTCCCCAGCCCTGTGGACCCCATTAACTGTTACACAGGGAGAAATCGAGTCTCAGGAAAACAGGTGCAGCACTGGCTCCCTTCCCCACGGTCGACTAGTGCAGAGCCAAGGAGCCGCCAAGGAGCGTGGGAGGCCAGGGCCAAGCAGCCCAATTCAATGGCAGAACTAAGAGCGACTTCCACACCCAGGTCCGGGAAAACCTCCATCCCCAACCGCTCCGGCCTCAAGCACTCGGAAAAGACTGCCCTGGGGTCAGCTAAACCCGAGCCCCGCTGCGAAGACGCCAGCCGCATGACTGCCCAGAGGGAGTTCTGCTCTGGTCTCCGGGCCTCCATCCCGGAACTCCGACGAACGGAGGGAAGGAGCAGCCGCTGCGGCGCCGGGGAGGGGCTTTTGTGCGTCCTTCGCCCAGCGTAGCGAGCAGAACCGAAGAAGGCCGAGCAGAGCCGAGCCCGGCCGAGTGCTGCCGAGGAAGCCGAGCAGAGCCGAGTCTTACCGAGTCTAGCGTATCCAGCCGAACACAGCCGAGTCTGACCGAGTGGGACCGAATAGAGCCGAGTCCTGCTGAGCGGAGCCGCAGGGCAGGCGCCACGCGGCGAGGGGGAGGTTCCCAGCGCCCTCTGCCGGGCACAGAGCACAGCGCTGGTTTCGGCTGTGGCCGGTCCGCCGCCTCCTGGTCCTGTCCAGTGAGATGAGGATACAGAGCCTATCTTATGGATGAGGAAACTGAGACTCCAAGAGATTCCAAGCCTGGCCCAAAGGCACGCAGAGCTAAGAAGTGGTGGCACAGGGGTTCAAACCTGATCATGTGGTGGAAAGCTCACCTGCCACATAATGGGCATTGGTATTTGCTTTGTCCTCCTCATAATTTCTGCCATTTATTATGGCCACAGAGGAGAGACCCACTCTGTCTGATGAGCAGAAGGAAGGCCAGAGCTCAGAGACAAAATCCTTCCTCTTACAAGTGGAGAAACCAAACAGGCTCTGGGCGTGTTGACCAAGTATGGCAGGGCCAGCAGTTCTCATATGCAAATATTGACATAGTTCTGGGTCATTAAAGCAGACAGCAGTGCGGAGAGGCTGTGTCCCATGCAGGCCTCATTTCCCCCACCTTTAAAAAGATGGCTGCAGTGGACAGGAGCTTCTGACTCTCTACAGACAGGCTGTGTCCCCATGCACCTGAGCCAGGGCCCGAGGTGTCTGGAACCCTGAAAGATGCCAGGTGTGGCCCGGTGAGTTTCTTTGAGCCTCTGAAGAAGTGAAAGCTGACCTTGCCCTCCATGCACATACACATACATGAGAGTATGACCCCCATTCACCCTTGTGTGCATACCGCCCTGGCCTGCCAAGGCTGCAGGGCTCTCTGGAGAGTGGCTGGGCCTCTAGGAGATCCCCATGAGGCTTGGGCTGCCCCTGAAGCCTGTGTGGTCTTACCCCAGGGCATTGCCTGCCACTGCCCAGCAGCCACTAAGGAGCTGGCATCGGTGGCCTCAGAGCTCTCTCCACCCCTAGCATCACTCCTGACACCTTGGCTCTCCTTTTTGTAGATTTTTTAAAACTACAGACACTGGACTGAGAGCTAGGAAAACAGGGTTCTTGGTCCTACCTCTGGTGCTGTGACCCTGGGCAAGTCACACAACCATTCCAGGCCTGTCTTCCCCTATAAAATGGATATTGGAGCTGTTCTTAGCGCCTTGCACGTGTCCCACGCCTCCTTACCTGTGCACAAACTCCAGTTTCCTCTTTACACCCAGTTGGACTGTAACCCCTCCTGGGCTCATAGCTCACCCCCAACCCCCTACCCCTGTGAACGGGTTCTTGCTTCTGTTAAAGCACTTCTCATATTTATTTAACACATGGCAGTTACAATACCGGGCACGTTCTAAGCTGTTTATAAGTATCAACTAATTTAAACCTAACAATAGAGACATCTGCTCTTATCTTTATCTCAGCAAGGAGGAAACTGAGGCACAGAAAGGTTCATTAACTGGCTCAGGGTCCAACAGGCAGTGAACGGATGAGCTGAGATTCAAACCCAGGCAGTTCCAGAGTCCTGAAAGCCAGGCCATGACCTCCTCTGGCTTCAGCTTGTCGCAGCTGGCAGCTGCCCAATACACACTTGTCGAGTGAAAGAATGAGTTAGACCAGGACTGGGGGCCCCGTTGCCTGCCTTTCTCAGGTGGGGCCTTGTACATCGTTTTGCTGGGGCTGCCGTAACAAAGCACCACACATGGGGTGGCTTAACCAACAGAAATTTATTTTCTCGCAGTTCTGGAGGCTGCAAGTCCAAAATCGAGATGTCAGGGAGGGTTGCTTCCTTCTGAGGGCTCTGAGAGAAGGGTCTGTGGGCGGCCTCTCCCCCCCCCCCACCCCGGTCACATGCAGGCAATCTGTGACGCTCCTTGGCTTGTAGAGACATCGCCCCAGCATTTGCCCTGCGTGCGGGCCCGGGTCCAAATCTTTTCTTAAGAACAGCAGGTATGTTAGATTAGGGGCCCACCCTGCTCCAGGGTGACCTCATCTTCACTACTTCCATCTGCCATGATCCCATTTCCAAATAAGGTCACATCCTGTGAGGTACTAGAGGTTAAGACTTCATTAGCCTTCTAGGGGTCCCATCTGACAGTCGCTGCCCCTGACTCGGGCCTCGCCTTTCTGGCCTTCATTCGCAGCGTTCCTGCAGGCCTCAGCGCGAGGGGGTCCTGCCGCCTGGCACACGCATGCCCAACCCTCTGTTCCCCATGCAGCTCCCACCACTGATCCCCCTGAAGTTAGGCCCCCCCAGAACAAACATCAATCCCCTCCCCACTGGGGAGTGATGTGCTTGCTTGTGCGGCTGCTTGTGAGCACTAGGAATGCAGAATGTCAGGGCCATGCCTACAGTGAGTGCTCAGGAAAATCTTTGTTAACTTAATGAACTATGCCCAGAGACGTCAAATAAATGGCCCAAAGCCACACAGGAGGCTCGCGGCAGAGTGGCTACAGGGCCCAGGCCTCCTGACTTTGGGTCCCATGACTTTTAGGGGATGCATTTCCCCCACAGCCTTCCAGTGGACTCACTGAGGGTCTCCCCAGAGCCTTCCAGTGACAGGTGAGTGCCCTGAGACCTGGAAGGGACTGTGGCTTCGCCAAACTCCAAGGAGAACCTCTCACATTAAAGCCTGGGGTGCTCACCATCTTTAGAGTGTTTTCTTCTGAGTCTGGAGTCCTGTGGAGCCCAGGCTGTCACCTCCCCATGGAACAGTGGCCTCCTTGTAGATGTGGGCCTGAGGCCCTGGGGCCTTGGCCACACCTACCCCAGGCCCTGCTGACTCCTAGCTCTTCTCATCTGAGCTGACGCTGATGCATGAAGTCCCGGTCCAGAGTCCGGTGGCCATGGGCTGTTGCCTGGCAACCACTTCTGAGAGACAAGTTCAAGGGAAGGTCTTGGATATGAGAAACTTGGATGTCGGGAGAGGAGGAGGCAGGCAGGGTGGGTCATGACCAGCCCTTCCTCTGTGCTCAGCCTCACGACCCCAGAATCCCCCCTCACCCTACAGTCCCAGCAGTTCCCATAACCCACAGATCCCAGCCCGCTATACAAGCTCCTTCCGTCCCCCTGCTCCTCCCTCTGCCCACCCCCCATTTATGCAGTCACCTCCCTGTACAAATCCGAAGGCTAGAGTCAGTGTGAAAACTGCCCCCTGGAGTTGGGAAATGGAATTCTCTTCATTCATTCATTGATTCCAAATACTCACAGGAAGGGCCCACAGTGCTGTCAGGCCCTGGCGGGGCCAAGGCCAGCAGGACACCCACACACATGCATACACATGAGCATGCACGGGCAGTGACACACGGTGTGCTGGGGGAGCTTGGCGGCTGTGGGATCCAGATCAGGGAGGCTGGGGTGGGACACCTGGCCCAGGCTCCGCCCCTGTGCAGCCCTGCGCCCTCAGCTGTCCTGTCCCCACCCCATTCACACGGTGCCAGGGCACAGCAGGCCCTCGGGGCTAATGCCCCAGTGCACTTTCACTCACGGGCGTGGCCTGAGCTGTTCCGAGCGCCTACTATGTGCCTGTGCTGTGTTTGCCACCCACCCAGTTTGCTAGTGGGGGAGTTTATTGCCTGTCTCTGCCATTGTAGTTTGTCCCCCACCTACCTCCTCTCCCATTGGTCAGGCCCGACTGTCCCTCACAGTGTCCCACCTTCTCTCTGGCTGGAAGGATGGTCACATGACTCACACCTGCCCAATCACGGAATTCTATCACTTTGTCTTTGGCAACTGGCCCACGGGGCCACCATGTGACTTAGTTAGAACCAATCATTTTTTTTCCATGAGATTTAATATTTGGACACAGGAAGAGGGCATATCTACTGCTTTTGGATGAAGATCTGTAAGATTGAAGGCTAAGGCTTGTCAGGGGCATCCTCCATGTCACCTAGAGTACGGGGACTCTGGGAGGCCTGGGCACAGAGCTGAGGCGTGGATGAGGGAGCATCCTATAGAGGTAGACACCCATTCACATGCCCACTCATGCACACTGATCTGGACACCTGGCAAAGGAATTGGCCCAGGCCATTGCTGTTGTCATGTGTCACCACCTTTATTCATGAGAGCTAGGAGTAGAAGCAGCAAAGGATTTCCCTAGGGGCCTCCCAGCCACCCTTACAGAACAAGCTCACCTGCCCCACGAATCACGAAGGCAGGACTGGCCAGAGAATGCTGGAATGCCAGGGCCCTTCTTCCCTCGGACCCCCAGGCCCTCCTCAGGGGAACCTCAGACTGAGGGTTGGGCCTCTAGCCTTTAACCCCCACACAAGGTCTGGTTTTGTGACCTCCCTGCTCCCTGAGGGGGCTGCACACTGATCCTTGACCTCTGACCCCCAATTCCCCCTTTGTCATGTCCTGAAGTATCCTCACCCCCAAAGGCCAGACACAAAGAGGTTATTGTATGAAGGAAAAGAGGGTGTAGTTCAAGCCTGGCAGGGAGCCACCTCCACTTTATAATCTGCTTCACCGTAGCCCACTGCAGTGTGCGTGGCAGTTTACCCAGAGTGACCCATTTTCCTCCAGGCTCCAGGAGGCAGTCAAGCTGGGACAACTAGCTCCGTTTTATGATGGGGAAACTGAGGCCCAGAGAGGCCAATGCCAGCCAGGATCCAGAGGTGAGTTGAAGACGTAGGTCTCCCAAGTGTGGTTTATGTGATTTCCCTGAGGCCCCTCTGCGGGGTGGAGGGTTGGGGGATGTAGCCAGAGGTACTTACTTACTCTCCCTGGGGCCCGTCTCACAGTGGCTGTAAGGGTCCATCTCTGGGAGGGAGTCAGGGCCAGTCCAGGCCCAGGCTTGGACAATGGCCTCTCCCTAGGGTCCCATGCCAGCCTCCTTTCGTCCTGTTTCCTCCGGGCCTTCCCAACCTGTAGCCCTGGGAACTTTAGAAGCCAGGAGGCCTGCTCCCCTCCCGCAAGACCCTGCTTCCCAGCTCTGCCCCCGGGCTGCCATCGAGGCCCAGTCCTCGACCAGCACTGACAGGCCCTCCGGGGGCTGGCCCTGTACCTTTCAGGGCATCTGCTTTTCCACCCTGATGGCATCCTTTCCTTGAGACTGGTCGGGCCAGGTGTTGGCAACCCAGTTGCATGGATTCATCAACTGAGCTCAGCCCAGAGGGACCAAGGACAGTTCAAGGTCATGGAATGGACTTATCTTCCACCCTTCTCCTGCTTGTGCTCCTCCCCCCTCTTCTTCCTCCCCCTTATACCTCTTCCTCCTCCTTTTCTTCCTTCTACTATCCATGCCAGTCTGCCTGGGCCAGGTCCCCGCCTTGGTCACCGGGAAGGGAGGAACAATGATGTCTCTGATGAGAAGGCTCCCGGAGCTCTCAAAGACCCAGAGACCCCGCCTCCAGCCAGAGAGCTGCTTTGAGGATTGGTTGGCCACCCTCAGCAGGGGCTGAGCTAGGCTCTGGGTGGCCTAAGCTTCTGCAATTTAGGGTCCCTCCTTAAGAAAAGCAATACAGAATTGCCAAGTACAAAATTAGATTCGGGGCCTTGGAAGGGGCAATAAGGGATCCTGCAGCTGGACGTAATGAGCTTCCTGGAAGTCACCTCTGCTGCTCGTATCCAGGAGCACAGGAGTCCTGGCCTGACTGCCTGGGCCAGGAGGCCCTGAAGGTTATTGGGTTGTTCAGCAGGTGAGGCCTGCGGCCCAGAGAGTTGAAGAGCTGGCTCAAGGCCTTGCAGCAAGTGGGGGAGAGCTGGCGAGGGGCCTAAGCAGTCTCACACCCCTTCTCCCCATGGGGTAAGGCTTTCTTCTGTTTGGGGCCCTGGTCCAGCTCCCTCTGAACCTGGGCCCCAGTCCCTCTCCCATGAACCTGACTCTGAGCCCAGGAAACCCAGACCTTGGTTTATCCCTCTGCCCTGTGGAGGGCCAAGATTCAGGCCGATCCACCAGAATGCTCTGTCTCCACAGAGGAGGGCCAGACTGTACCCCTCCCCTAACCTGGGCCCTGCTCAGGAAGGTCAGCCCATCGGTGATGCCCTTCCAGGCTTTTCATCCGGCAGAGCTCATCTAGGCCAATTCCTCCCACTCCTGAGTCATAGAGGAGAACACGAGGCTCAGAGAGGGGAAGTGGCCTATCTGAGGTGACACGCTGAGTCCGGCAGCAGTGGGACCTGAACACCCCATCGTGGGCCCCTGGCACCTCGGGCAGATGCCCCAGGCGCATCCGCAGCCTCTGCCCTGTCCTTGAGCTACCCCGGGCCTCCACAGGCCCCTACAGACAGCTGATGTGCAGCGTGCCCGACTTCTCCCCAGCTGAGGGCTCCTGGGGTAGTAACTGTTGCTCCTTGCTGGCCGCACAGCTGGGTGGCCGCTCCTGCCCGCTGGTGCCAGGCTGCATGATCTGGCTGATCCGGCCATTCATCTCCTTGCCCTCCCTTTGCTGCCCTGCCCCCTCCGGCCCTCCCTCCTCCCCACCCTCCTCCTCGTCCTCCTCCTCTGTCTTCTCCGGAGGCCCCACAGGGGGCTCCTGGCTGCGCACACGGCGGGAAGGCCGCAGCAGGACCCGGCGGAAGCCCTGCTTGAAGCGGTAGGAGAGGAAGCCGTACAGGATGGGGTTGGCACAGCTGTTGGCGTAGGGCAGCGCCACCACCAGGAAGTAGAGGCCGAAGAAGGCGGGCTCCTCGGGCAGCGGGCAGACCACGTTGATGATGTTGAGCACATAGAAGGGCATCCAGCAGAGGACGAAGAGCACCACCACGGCCACCACCATGCGCGTGACCCTGCGCTCGGAGCGCCGCCGCCGCTGGCACGAGGGCGCCCACACCCGCCTCCCCGCCGAGCGCACCTTGACCACGATGAGCAGGTAGCACAGGCAGATGACCAGCAGCGGCCCAAAGAAACCCAGCGCGGCCGTGTAGATGATGAAGCCGGCACGCCAGGCCGCCGCCGGCTCGGGCCACTGCATGTGGCAGGTGCTCATGCCCCGGGGCACGCCTGAGAAGACCACCACGGGCAGCACCACCACCGCGGAGGCCACCCAGACGGCCGCGCTGACTGTGCGGGCCACGGGGGCCGTGCGCCAGCGGGCCGAGCGGGTGGGATGCACCACGGCCAGGTAGCGGTCCACACTCATGACCGTGAGGCAGAAGATGCTGGTGAACTGGTTGATGCCGTCCACGGCCATGACCAGGCGGCACATGAGGGAGCCGAAGGGCCAGTAGGACAGGGCGTTCTGGGCAGCCAGGAAGGGCAGCCCCAGCATGAAGAGCTCATCCGCCAGCGCCAGGTTGAGAATGTAGACGTTGGTGACCGACGGGCTGGCCGTGTGCCGCAGGACCACGTAGATAACCAGTGAGTTGCCCAGCAGGCCCACCACGCACACCACCAGGTAGACCAGTGGGATCAGGACCCCGCTGACAGCCAGCCCGGCCGGACTCGGGGCCGCGGATATGTTTCCCAGGGCGGCATCCAGGGGCCAGGCCAAGGACACGTTCCCGGGTTCCGAGGTCGGGGGCTCCAGTGACGGGTAGCTGCGGGTGTCCATGGCCGAGAGGTGGCTGGTCGGCAGTCAGCTCTGGCCTGGAACAGGGAGGACACAACCGGGTCATGGCAAAGGACAGCTTTCCCCCATCACACTGAACTTGGGGACCTACTGTGCACCCGGCCAGAGTTTGATATGTACCAGCTCCCTCGGTCTACACGGGTTGGCAAGGTAGCCCCATTTCTCAGAGGAGGAAACTGAGTCTCAGAGAGGTGGGGTGACCACCTGTGTTACACAGCTAGGGTGTGGCGTGAGAGGCCAGCTTGTCTGGCTCCCAGGGGCAGGGGCCAGTGCTGGCCTGTGCCCCACTGTGTCCCTTCGCCTGTACACAGGGTAAGTGCTCCGCAAATGTCCAATAAAGGACTGAGTGGATCATTCAGTCAGCGATGACAGCATAGGGCCTGTCCTCTGCACCAGGGGTTTTCAACATTTTTGATGCCAATATTTGCATGTTATAGGGCAACCCAATGAAGTCAGAGCAACACTTGCCCTTTCTACACGTGATGGCCCCGCTGGCAGAGGCCCAGGTCACTCGGACGGAATGCGTCCCCATACCCAAGTCGTGTGCTGACCGTCCAAGCACCGATGCGATAGGAGGTGATTGGGTCGTGAGGGTGGAGCCCTCGTGATGGGATCGGTGCCCTTTTATTTTTATTTATTTATTTTGGGGGGGAGGGTGATTCCCTGGCTGGACATTGAACCCAGGCTGCGATGTTGAGAGCGCCAAAGCCCAGCCACCACACCAGGGAACCCCTCGGTGCCCTTTTAAGGGAGACCCCACAGAGCTCCCTTGCCCCTTCTACCCTGCGGGGACACAGCAAGAAGATGACTGGCTATGAACCAGAGAGTGAGCCCTCAGCAGACACCACATATGCCAGCGCCTTGACCTTGGACTTCAGCCTCCAGAACTGTGAGAAATAAATTTCTGTGGTTTTCGCGCCCCCCTGCCTGTGGTGGTCTGTTACGGCAGCCTCAGCAGACTAGGACACGGCCAGCAGGTCTCAGCCCTCACACTTGAAAATATGCTGCATATCACAGGTTCCTAACCTTGAACCTGGGTCTCCAGATGAACTTTGTCACACCCATGACCCCCGGAAACATCTAACACAAGTGTGTCCAACCCGTAACCCTCGTCCGCACGCGGCCCAGGTCGGCTTTGAATATGGCCCAACACAAATCCGTAAACTTTCTTAAAACAGTATGACATTTTTTTTTTTTGCAACTTTTTTTTTTTTTAGCTCATCAGCTATCGTTAGTGTGAGTGGATGTTATGTGTGGCCCACGGTAGTTCTTCCAATGTGGCCCAGGGAAGCCAGAAGGTTGGACACCCCTGATTAATGGGGTCGTGTCTTTTCTGGGAAGAGTCCAGAGCTTTCATGAGATTAAGAACCACAGATTTAAGGGTATCCCCTCCCCCGGGAGTTGAAAACCTTGGGGCGCCTCTCAGCTTGGCCCATCCCCCACAAAGGCCCTGCCCAGGAGCCCTGGAGCGTGAGTGACAGGCAGCTGGAGACTGAGGTGGAGAAATTCGCACATACTGGGGGTGGGAACAGGAATGGCCAGCTGCCCCCGCACGGGGCCTGGCTTCCCTGAGAAGAGAAGGAGTCATAGGGGTCCTGAAGCGTCAGTAAGAGAATGCCCAACGCACAGAGGGAGCCAGCACCCCGACTTACACCTTCCTTATCACGCCGCCCCACATGGTGAGGAGCTGGGACTCCTGGCTCCCCTGCTAGACTCGACTCTCCTTAAGTGTAGGTGCTTTTACTCAGCTTTGGCCCATTCCCCCATCCCCCACCTGTCCCTTTCAGACCAGAAGAAGCTCTGCATCAGCGTCTGAATCAGAGGAACCGAGTGGACAAATCTTAATGCAACGCGGGGGTGAATCACCGACAGTGGAACTTCTGGCCCCGCTGGGCAAGGCCCCCTCCCTCCACAGGGCTTCCCTGCTCTCAGGACACCCGGTTAGAGCCTCTTCTGGGCCTGGACCTCCCCATTTCTTCTTAATGACCCCTCTCTGCCCCAATATTCAGTATCTCCCTGCCCACCCAACACTGGGCCTGAAACGCCTCCCGTGGGAACTGGGGATTGCATTGTCCTATCTGAACACCACTTTTGAAATGCAAAGCCCCAGCTCAGAGCCAAGCGTGCCTGGTGCCCCTGCCCAACAACTGGGGCTTCCGAGGGCTCTGAGCACCAGGCAAGTGGTGCAGAGCATGACAAAGAAACCCCTGGCTACGGCTCATCCTAATGACACCCCAGGCTGTCTGGGCTCAGAGCACCCCCTCCCTCTTTCCCCAAGCCTGGGGAGAGACCCCCAGACCATCCCCAGGCCCCCCTCATCAGCTGTCCTGAGCCTGGGATAGCGGCACCAACAGACAGGCTATCTGGACAGTGGGCTCATGGGTCCTAACAGGGCTGCCGGCTCCTTGTCACTGAGCCGACTGCCAGGTTCCAGACTGCTGGTGACATGCTGCCTCTTAGGGGGTCTTATGAGGAAGGCACAAGTGTCAGCCATTCCCAACACACTTCAGGGAATGAGGGTGAGGCCACATGCTCTGGTCACACAGCCCGGAAGGGGAGAGCTGGGGGGACCCTTAGGCCAGCCCCCCTCCACCTCCGTACACAGGCCGGCCGACTGAGGCCAGGCCTGGGCAGGTGCCTGCGTCCGCGCCACAGCTGGTCAGGGCTCCCTGCTAGCATCCAGCCCTCCCGCCGGCCTACTCAGAGCTCTCCTTGCTTGAACTATTAGACTCATGGGCCCAAATCCCTACTCTCTTGGAGGCCTAAAAATAGAATTTTAGATTCTCAGAACTGAGTTGGAGAGTCATAGATTTTTAGACTCTGTCCTTGAATCAGAGAATGCTAGAGTTCCAGAATGTCGGAATCAGCCCTTCTTAGACCTGGAATTGTGGAATCTGGGGCCTTAGAGTCCTGGCTTCCTGGGCCCGGGAGCCCTAAGTCACCCCTCCATCCGCCTGGCCTCCCTGCACACAGATCTTCCCCATGCAGCATCCCTGCCCAGTGGCAACCCAACCAGCGCTGGAGGGCAGAGAGTGTGTGCCAGGCTACAGGGACAGATACCCCCGGGGAAGCCTGCGGGTGAGCGCTGAGGAAGCCCCCTCCCGCCGGAGCCCATAACGCAGCCCCCCCACACACACACATGAGCGCATGTGTTAACACATGTGGCCCTGGTGGGTACACAGCAGACCCACCAGGCCCGGCCTTTGTACCAGCCCCTCCAGGAGCCCCACATCACCAGTAGACGTCCTGCCCCCGCCCTTCTCTGGGCCCATCTTGCCTGTCAAAGTTCGTCAGACCAGGGTGCCCAAAGGAGGGAAATGACATTTTTCCGCAGGCACATCGGCCAGACCTGCAATTTAGGCGCCACCTTTTCTTTAAGGAGCTGGAATCCTGTACCTGATCTGGTTCGTCCTCTTCCGCCCTGTCTGGTTTATCTTGGGCACAAGCTTCCCTGGAAGTTGGGGGTGGACTCCTCAGAAGACAGTTCCAGAGGGGATGGAGGCCCAGAGAGGGCGAGTGGATGCCCTGAGCCCCACAGCAATTTAGGGATACCAGACACCCCGTGGTTCCCTCTGTGTTCGTCCCCTGCCTGCTACCCCTCTAGAGTGCTAGCCCTCGGGTACCGGGACCCAGAGCTATTTGTTTGTTTAACCCCAGCATCTAGAACACTGTGGCGAGACCACCAAGTTCAGTGGGCAGAGCGCTCCAAGTGAGGTGAGGCGCTGCTCCTGGGCAGGGGCCTCCGACTCACATCATGAAATCCTCACAGAGCTGATGAGGAGGGTTCTCAGAGAGGAGGAAGTCTGGCTCAGAGAGGTTCGGTACGTTGTACCATGTCACTCAGCTGGTGAGTGGAAGGCCAGAATTCAAACCCAGTTCTGCCTACTCCTAAACCATCAGTACCTCCTGGCCCTGCTGGCTTCCCTGAAGGCCTTGGGTAGAAAGGAATCCGGGACTGAGACAGCCTTGGGCAGTGTGGGCGAGGGCCACCCCTGTATTCTGTTTGCTCTCTGCTCCCCTGGGGCTTCTCCTAAGAGGCCCAGATGGCGCTAGTCAGTGCTGACTGACTCCCAGCCCCGGCCTGGGGTCTGACCCCCCACCCTAGGGACACACCCCCCAAGCCCTAGTTTGGGGACTGGGGTTCTGTCACAGAGTGATGATACCAAATTGCTGTGTGACCTTGGGCCAGTCACTTCCCTCCTCTGGACCTCAGTTTCCTCCTATTACAACCAAGACAAGCACACCCACCTCCCAGGTTGCATGAGAGTGTGCTGAGCACAGGAAGGGAGCTGAGGCAGAAAGGCTGGCCTGTGAGCCAAGGGGGCCAAGTGACATGCGGCATCTGGTTGCTTCCCGCTCTGACACTGATGTGCTGTGATTCCAAGATTCTACAATCACAGCACAAAATTCCAAGATTGATGTCCCCTCAATCCCTGCAGCCCACCGAGAGGTCACAGGAAGGTCTTCCTCCCTGGGCCTTCCCACCCTCTCCCTGCTTGCAGCCCCAACCTCCCAAGTTCATCCTGGGCAGAAGGGGGGCCCCAGGACCCCACCCTCCAGGACCCCACCCCAGCCCCAGCCTCCTTACCTGCCCGTGGGGTGAGCACTCCCATCCTTGCTGCCAAGCTGGTCATCATTCTGATGCCCCCTTGCCCTGCCCAGTTCCTAGGTGCCCCCACAGCACCCCTTAACCAGGGTCCCCACACAGTGCCCACTTCTCGTCCGCTTGCAGCCCGGGGCCCCTCCTAGGCCCGTGGTCGCCACGTCTGCCCACAGCGCCTCTCCCATCTGGTCTCCAGCCCGGACTTCCCACCAGCGCCTGGTGCGTCACCTCCCATCTCCAGGACACGGCCTGGCGGGTAGGGGCACAGACGGGGGTCTGCGAGCAGGAGCCGGGGTCAGGGTGGAGGAAGGCGCCTCCCGAGGAAAAAAGAGAAATGGGGACCAGGGGACTGTAAGGAGCCAATAGAGATAGAGGAAAAAGGGGTGTCAGTCGGAGGTGGGGAGAGAGAGAGAGAGGACCGTGAGTGGGTGGAAAGCCGGAATGAGGGGGAGTGATGCGAAATGCGTGACAGGGAGAAGAGAGGGAGGAGGAAAGGGAGCCAGAGGGAGAGGTGCGGAGAGGCAGGATTAGAGAGAAGGAGGGGGTGGCAGGGAGAGTGACAGAGAAGGATTGTGCCACAGATGGTGACATCGAGAGTCTGGGAAGGAGGGAAGGGGAGTGGGGGTGCGGCAGGGGCTGGGAGGAGGGGCCGAGGGGCTGGAGAGCAGGTGCTAGGGTGAGGGAGGAGGGACAGCAGGGTAGGGGAAGAGGCTGGGGGGGCAGGCCCTGTTACCGGGGAGATTTCAGCCACCCACGCTGGCCTTGGCTCCCACAGGGGGTTGAAGAGGAGAGTGTGGTGCTCAGGGAAGCTGGGGGCTGAGCGCCAGGGGCCAGCCGCCTCCCTGCACCCCGCAGACCACCACGGCACCCTGCCCCAGGGCGAGAGCTGTGTCCGAGGCCAGGTGGGTGCGGGGCTGAGCAGTGCCACCAGGAGGGCCGGGAGCACCGCGTGAGCACTGGACTGGGAGTCCAAAGGCCTGTTCACTGGCCACAGCGGAGGGCCGGGTGGGGTCACTGGTCCTGAGAGGGGCTGGGTGTGGAGGGCCCCCGGGCAGGGTGGGGCATGGAGGGACGGGGTGAGGAATGAATACTGCAGGCTCTCAGCCAGGAGGCAAAATCGAAGACTCGAAACGGGAGCAAACAGACGTCTATGCTCCGTAAATTGGCAAAATTCAAAGTATGATAATAATTCAAAGTATGATAATAATTGAGAAAAAGGTTGCGTGATACAGGTCTACTTCTGAGAGGAATAGAACTCTTGCGGGGAGGTAGCGTTTGGTTTCCTTGGAGTTCAAAGTTAGCATTTCCCATTATCGAATCAGTACCCAGTGGTCATCGGTAAAACCCACTGGTGTGTAATTTTTACTAACCTATGTCACCCCAATAAATTGAACAATAAAAAGAAAAATCCATTGTTAGCTGGCAGGCTGCACACAGGTGGGCCATGGCAGGTGTGGCCCTGGGTCTACGGGGCTCCGCCTGGGGCCCGAGCACAGGCCTGGCAGTCCCTGGTCACTGGGCTCCAGCTTGTGCTGACTGGTCCTGGGACCGTGGGCAAGTCGTCCCCTCTCAGGGCCTCAGTTTCCTCATCGGGATCACGGGAGGTTAGACTAAATCAATCCTGAGCCCCTCCTTCAATGTGAGCATTGCAAACGCCTAAGGCCTTTCTGCTAATAGCTGCTGCTTCCCGCACACACCTTGCTTCACGCCGCCACACCCACCGCAGTAAGTCGGTGCACCAGCTCACAGGTAAGCAAGCTGGGGCTCAGAGAGGGCAAGCAGCCTACTCAGATCACACAGCCAGGGAGCGGAGACGCAGGCCCACGGCCCTGTGCCAAAGGTGTGCCCCCGAACACCTCGCCACCGAATGGCCTGGCCCCTTCTCAGGAGAGCAAGGGCACAGCTGTCGGCGAAGGGCGGGAAGAAGGAAGAGTCCTCATGGAGCATCTACGGTGTGCCAGGCATGATCCAGGCCCCATGCCTCAGGACCGGGGCTGGACCTGCTTGGTCACTAGGCCCCAGGGCTGGTGTGTAGTAGGTCCTCAGAGAGCCAGGAATCCAGTTCTTCCGCAGCGCGCAGAAGGACCTGGGCACACCTGCTTGTGCCTGGAGCCCCGGCCTCCTGATGCGATCCCTCCACTTGCCGTGGGCTCGGGACAAGGCCCTTCCTTCTGCCTGAACAAGGCCGTGGGGTGGAGGGGCTCTCTGAGGCAGCTCCTGGGCGGGAGGCCTCTGTGGCACTGCCCTCCCCTGCCCCAGGCCTCCTGTGGCTTCCCATCACACACCAGGCTTTACACCATCCCAGCCTTGCCCGCTGTCCCCTCTCCTCCCCTGCCGATGTCCCTGGCCTACCTGTGCCCCAGGCAGGCCAGCTTCCTCCATGCGCGCACGCAGTCAGTCAGTCAGTGTTTCATTCGCTCAGTAGGCGGGTGAGCTCAGAAGGCCTCTCTGAAGCAGTGAGAGAAACTGAGCAAATGTCTGGGGAAGAGCCCCCCGGCAGAGGGAGGGGCCCCGTCTCTGCACAGAGGTGGGGACAAGCTGTGCGTGCGAGGGGCTGCCGTGTCAGACCACGCAGGGCCCTGGCGTCTCAGTCTGGGTGGGTGGGGAGCCTCGCAGGTGCGGGCAGAGGTGTTCGTGACCTGCTTCATGTCAGGGACCAGTGAGGGTGGACTCTCCACGGGGCCTTTGCACAGGCTGTGCCCCGCCCCCCCCCCCCCACAGACACACTCACACTCACACCGCCCCACCCCCACGTGTGAGATGAAGTCCCCCTTTGGGAGGCCTCCCCCCGCCCCGCCCCCCGGAGCCCGCCCTGCCCCCCAGGGCCCTGACCCCCACAGGGCCTCCAACCTGAGCTCATCAAGACTCAGCTCAGGGTGCTGTGTCCTCGGTGCTGGGCTGTGAGCGCTGGAAGGGCAGCCTCTGTGTGGTAGGCTGACCAGACGTCCCGTTTTACACGATGGTACTGTCCCATTTCAAATGGGACGTCTGGTCGGCCGAGTCTCATTGGGCTAAATTCAAGGGGTCAGTAGGCTGACCATAGGGACTGTTTGAAACAGGACAGGACTGTTGTTTTCTGTCCCATTTAAAACTGTATGTCTGGACAGCCTACTCGTGGATCCTCGCTGTGTCCCCAGGCCTGGCATCAGCCTGGCACAGTAGGCATTTGCTGCATGTTTAATGAGAAGAAGAAGACGGATGGTTAGCAGGCAGGACGGTGTGTTTGCTGTGAAATGGTGATTTTCCTTTGGTCCTTGTCTCTTAAAGGAAAGAATTCAGTGAAGCGACAGTTAAGAGAGTTAAGAGTTTATTGGCAAAGAAGAACATTCTGAGAAGTGGAGTGGCCTGACCCAGGGAGGGAAGCAGCCCCCGCTTCCATTGTTTGGGGGTTTTATACCAACGGGTGGAAGTTTCTCCACCCCACCCCACCCCCCACCCCCATCCCTCTTTTGTGATTCATTCGAAAGAAGCAGAAGCTAAGTAAAGAAGCAGGGTTCAGGGAGGCAGGACTGGGGGTCCGAGAAGTGGGGCTCTTTCTCCTTTGTCCTGCACTTCTCTGGTCACCTTATCTTTCCTGTTTGAGGACAACTGGTGGTGGGCCAGGGCTATTCCTTATTCTGCATTTCTTTCCTGAGGATTTGTCTCTTTATTTTTGGGGTATCTAGTCTGGGCCCCCCAACAGCCCCGTTCTTGCCTTTGCATTCCTTCCCTCCTTAATTTGGGGATACCTGTTCATGGGCTTCTAACAGGCAAGTTCCTTTCTTTGCATTTTTTTCTGATGATGTTATCTTTTTAATTTGGAGGCAGGTGATAATGAACGGGGACAATTTCTCTCTCCTCCTGCTCGTATCTACCTTCCTGCCTCCTCTGTCAGTGTGCTACGCTGAGCATCTGCTGGAGGCTGGATCAGGGCCGAGGGCTGGGGCAGGTGTGACCTGAGTTAGACACCAACTCCCACCCAAGGGCCTCCAGGGAGCAGAAGTGACTGATCAGTCCCTCCTCCTGGGAGCAGCAGGGCAGAAAGAGGAAGTGCAACTTCGCACCCACGAGCTTTGGGGATCAGGGGATGCTGGGTATCTGGGAACGGTGGGGCGGCCCCGTCCTGCTTGGCATTGGGGTCCTGGAGTATTAGTGCCTCTAACTCAGGCCCAAACCCCAGCATCTCAATGTTGTCACGTCTGCCTGGTAACCTGGAGGGACTGCCGGGCCTGACCTCCCACGGTAGGACAATGCTGTCTCTCCCATGACACCATGCCTCCACCCTTGGACTGGAGGGCCCCCCAAGTCTAAAAAAGGCATGCCTCCACCATCAGACTGGTGGTTTTCCAGGACAGAGCCTCCCCCTCCCTCGTCTGTCCCAAAATGCCTAGGTCAGAGCCAACCACGGTGCAGGACGAGGGCCTCCATTACAGATGCTGGGGTCTGTCCTCACAAATAAATGATGAGCCAAAACGCCTTCCCAACCCAGCCCTGGGGCTTTGTCACTGGAGTCCCCACTTAGGGTGTCCTCTGTTCATCAGCCCCAACTGGATCCTACTGGGGTTGACTCTTAGCTTTACCATTTATTAGCTAGCTGTGTGACCTTGGATCTGTTACTTAACCTCTCTGAGGCTTAGTCCCCCATTTTCAATACCTATTACTGGATAGAATTACTTAACCCCCTTCTACAGAGCAGTTCCCAGCGGGGACTACTCCATGTTTCTCTTATGCTCTCTGAGCCAGCAGGCTTTTCAGGATATGGTCAACTGTCAGCACAAGTGAGCATGCCCAAGGGCGCAGACACCCTTAGCTCTCTCCTTGTGATATTTATGCTAACAACCCATTGGCCAAAGGCAAGTCACATGGCCGAGGCCAACATCAGTGGAGTGGGAAAGTAGGCTGCTCCCCTGGGGGTACGTGTGTTGTAGGGAGTGACACCTGCTAAGCATCATCAAATCTACCACACCCCCAATAACTGTCTGGGGCCTCCCCGCCACCTGCGCCATAGCCGGTGTCCTTGGGTCCAGAGCCCCTTGGCTGGACCTTAGGGAAGAAGTTCGCCTGGCTCTATAGTACAGAGGGCAAGACCTGGGGGTGTACTTCCAAACAACCCCCCTGCTTTCAGCCTCCTGCCTTGCCACCTGTGGTGTCCGGTCCCCTACGTGGGAGTCTCCCTGGGGTTCTACAAGGCTGGTTGGTGTGCACCTCCTCCGTCTCCAAGCCCCCCGGCCGCCCCGCCACGGAACGGCAGGCAGTAAGTTTGCCTGTCTGGGCCCTGTTAAATCATTTACCACCCCACCATCTGCTCCTCTGCGTGGGTGCTGTGGTTTGGGGTCACAGGTGTCTCCTGGTTTCTTTGAAGCTGAGAGTCTGTGTTTCTGTTTCGTGTTCCCCTTACTGTCGTGGCTGCTTTTCAGCAAGGTGGAGGGAGTGGAAACATCTCGACCTCGGCGCCTTGGGCCGAGTCTTTTCCGTTCTATCCTGAGTACACTTCCGTGGCACGTGGCTCAAACCACATGGGGGTGTTGGTTGGCACGGCTGTGTCCCCACTGGCCTCGGAGCCCCTGGGAGCAGAGGGCCGGGTCTTGCCCCTCTGTCCACCTGCAGCTCCTGGCACAGTTTGGCGCAGAGCCCGTGGCTAGTACACAGGAACAGAATTGAGGTGAACTTCAAATTATACAGACGACTGCGCATCGTGCCACCTTCCTTGAGGTCTTCAGAAGTCTTCTAGAACCATCCTAGATCTCCATCTCCCTCCACCAAGCCTACCGTGAGGCCTGGCTGGAGTGAAATGTCCCACAAGGTGAACATTGCCCGTGCGATGTGGGAGGAGGGGTAAAAGACCAAAGGAAAAAGCAGCAGGAACTTGGGCCCTGAAAAGTCAGAAAAAACTGTTGTTGGAAACAATTGAAAATTGTTCTGGTGGACCACTTATCCTCTCTCATGACTCTGTGGGCGCTGGGCTCAGCCGGGTGGCTCTTCGGTTCCGCAGGATGTTGGCTGGGGCCTCCGTCATCCGGGGACTGGACTGGGCTAGCACATCCAAGATGGCTCACGTCCATGATTGCTGCCTTGGTGAGGAGGGTGGAAGGCTGGGCCCAGCAGGGTCACTGTTTGAGTCTCTCCCTCTCTCCATTAAAGTTCATTCTTTTATCCACTTGTTCATTTACATAAACAGCAAACGTTTCCCCAGCATCTACCAGGTACTTGCTAGGGTTGTGGTGAGACACCCAAGCAGAAGGGACATTTTCCTGGGCTCTCTACAGACTCAGCAGCTCACCCTTGGGCGGTGAACTCCTAGGAGCTTGACCCACCCTCAAAACCCTGTGTTTGGCACCCAGTCTCAATTACTACCTGCTGAATGATTCCATGATTGAATGCATCAATGCTGGGTAAGCCGTTTTGAAGGCAACAGGAGTACATTTCGGCATCTGAGCAGCAAATTTTGTTTGTAAATGAGGAAGCTCCCTCGGGTTGCCTGCTGGAGGTTGGGGTATAAGGAGGGAATGGAGGCAGGAAGGCCAGAGAGCAAGCAGGCTGTAAGTCCTGTCCAGAGAAGAGATGCAGGGCCTGGAGCAAGGAGTGGCCGTGGGCCACGTAAGGGGATGGGTTTAGCAGATTCGGGGTGGCAGATGTGTTCAGCGTGGTGACCAGTGAATGCTGGGTTGAGGGAATGGGAGGAGCCAGGGGGAACCCCAGGCCCCCGCTTCGGAAGAGAGAACAAGGAGCAGCCCGGCTCCAAGATGGAGAGCCCCGAATGAAGCAGTGTCGCCCTGTCGGCTGGTGCTTTCCTGGTGACGGCTGCATGGCACAGGGCCAGTCTGCCGCATCAGACTGGGCGGGTGGGTGCTGGGCGGGGTTGCTGTCAAAGAGTGAGCATCGCCACGGTGTCGGCTCCTGACCACAACCAACAGCTCTTCCTGTTTCAAAACAGGTTACTCTCGAAAGGGCCTCAAACCCTCAGCCAATTTGCAGAGCAGAAACAAGTGACTCATTCCATGTCCAGCGACTGCTGGGCACAATGATACGTTGGAAGGAGCACGGGGCTAGGAGTCCTAAGACCTCCGTTACAAATGCCATCAGCTAACAGTTACAGAAATCCTGACCAAGAGCGCGTACATAAATAGGTGGTTACATTTTCATTGTGTTCCCATAACGAGGCAGCCGTTGGTGACGGTTCAGCTGCCCCCCAAGGCTGTCAAAGATCCAGGCTCTTTTTATCTTTCTGTGTCTCTAGTCTTAGCACGTTAGCTTCTATCTTCATGCTTGTGCCTCAAGTTTGCAAGATGGCTGCTGCAGCCCCAGACATCTCATTAGTATCCACGGCAGGGAAGGCGACAAGACAAAGGGCAGAGTCAGCTGGGTCTATCATTATTTTTATGGAAGAAAACAAAAACTTTCACAGATGCTACCTCTCCAGCTGACTTTCACTTATTGGCCAGAACTGTGTGATCTTGAAACCCCAGCTGCAAAGCAGGCTGGGAAAACAAGTATTTTTGTCTGGGGCTGGATACATTGCTATTATACTTTGCAGAAAACTAGGAGTCTATTAGCAAGGAGGATGGGTGTAATTATAGAGGGTAGAAAAGTGGAGTGTTTGCCTTAGTGGGTTGAACTCTAACTCCATTTCCTTTTCTACAAAAAGGAGCTATTAGTACCTACCTACCTTCGAAGGCTACTTAGGAGGATTAAATGAGATAATATGTGCTAGGCGAGAGCCCACACTGGTGAAGGAATTTATTTACTGATGTTATTGCTGGAATAAAGCAAAGACTGTGTCCACTGGGGTAGGCTCAGGGGAAAAAGCCCACCCTGGCGTGCAGGGAAGTAGGAGGAGCAGAGGAAATTATTCGAGGAAACGGGCGGATCAACAGTGCAAAGGCCTCAGAGGGAAAGAAGTGTGGATGCGTCTCTGCGGAAATGAGAGTCTGGTCTGATGGTGGAGGTGTGAGTGCGGGAGGAGAGGGAGGTGGGGTGTGACCAGGTGTCTGAGGCCGTGGGACCTGGGACAGGAAGAGCAGGGAGCAGAGAGAGACTCCCCTTGGACTCCGGTTGACCCAAGGGGCGCCTCAGGGCTTTTCAACATTGAATGGATTTGGGTGTGGGCTCTGATCCCCCACATCTGTGTCTGTGTCATGTATGCGTTGGTTTTAATGTGTCTTTTGTTTGTTTCATAGGAAAAGTAACTTTAAAGACATAAACTATCTGAGCTGAGTATAATAAAGGCCATGGGATTACACCCCTGGCCCCCCAACCCAGTCTGTTTCAAGAGGGTGAGGTTCCAGGGTGGGGGGCAGTGAGCTGGAGGGTCCTGCCTCAAAACTTCAGGGCACTGGGGGCAGTGGGAGTGTCAGGAACTCCGGGAGAGGAGAAAATAGAAACCCGAAGCATTTCACCAGCTGCGAATTGGGGGACTTCTGAGCTGTCAAGAACAGGGTCTTCTATCGCTTTTTGTATGCCATGATTTTAGCCTCTCTTGCCCCACCCCCAACCTAGAACAGCGCCGGGCACGGAGTGGGTGGTCCATAGCTATGTGATGCATGAATGGAAGAAGCTCACCCAGAGGCACAGAATTGTCCGCAGGAGTGGGAAGTCAGGCATTTGGAAACTGGCCATCTCTAAGGTGACCAGCTCCGTCCCAGGAAGCGCTGAGCTTTACGGATGAACTTCTTACGTCTTTGTAACAGCCCCATCTCTCCTCCTCAGAAACTCTCCTTTGCCTGGTATCTGCTGGGACTGGCATTGCTTCCTCACCCTGTTGGGACACTTTCCTGTGACCTCCAGTAGTAGAGGTTGGGGATTTCTGGCTGCCGGACTTCCATATGGCCAAATTCCAGCAAGGCTCTGAGTCGCCCCTGGGGGACCAAGCCCTCCACCCTGGTGCATGTGACTTGCCAAGGTGTGGTCACTCCTTGTTCTAGCTGACAAGTAGTCCAGGCCTGGCCAATCAGGGCACAGCAATCTCCCTGCCAAATATGATTGGTGGAAAGGGACTTTTCCACCAATCATATTTGGTCCAATCAGGGTAAACCTTAATTAGAACTTTGCCTGGGGCAAAAAAAAAAACACTTGCTGTTTTTTGCTGAACTTGAACCTGGAAGAATAAAGTCCTGAGAGTCGCCATCCTGAGAATGAACCAGACAGCACAAGACAGAGCAAAGACGTACAGGAGAGCGGGCCCTGATGACATCATTTGCGCCCCCTTGATCAGGCTGCACCTAAAGTCACCATATTTCCAAACTTGAATCAATGAATTTATTTTCTGTTAAGCAGGTTGAATGGGGTTTTCTATTTGCAGTAGCCAAAGTCCTGACGGGCGGGGTCTGCGCGGTCGACACGCCCACAGGCGAAGGCGGCTCGGGATCCTGTGAGCGGAGCAGAGGGGCTTGAGCGACGGCAGGAGCCAGCTGGACCCAAGCTTTCGACGGGCGGGGCAGATGCCCACAGAGATTTAGAAAATCTGATTCGTTTTATCTTGTCTCCAAAGGAGAACCAAGGCCAGAGGGACCAACTTCTGAGACCCTCATTTCAGCTCAGTAGAACTTGCAGACACAATGGACCATCAGTATTGGAGGAGACTGCCGAGAGAGCGAGCCCCCCGTCTCTGAAGGCCTACACGGGGTGGCCCACAGCCATCAGGCCCGAAGTTTCCAGAGGGGATTCAGACATCGGGCAGGGCTGGAGCAAATGGGTGGGTGCTGCCCTGGGGCCTTGCACGGACCACAGTAACACAGGGGCGGCTTTTTGGGTCCTAGGGCTCCCGTCTGGCCCCTGGGAAGGCAGGAGCGTGAGGGAATCAGGACGCAGCACCTACAAATGCACACCTTTGGGCATGAGGGGGCCTCCAACAGAGAGAAGACGATCAACCTAGCTCTGCAGCCATCTGCTAAGAAACGCCACAGGGAGGGGACAGCATGGCCACCAGGGAGCCATCAGGCTTTGGGTAGGGACCCTGGAAGGTCAGATCATCTGGCCGGGAAGACTGGGTGCAACCTGGAAGCGAGACAGGTAGGGGGTGAGAATTTGGGGAGAAGCAAGACCTGCAGGCTCCCAGCTTCCCTGGCTCACGGCTCATTCCCACCTGTCAGCTTTGGCTCAAGGTCGTCCCTCCCGCCAGGACTGCCCTCGCTGCCCTGCGACACCAGGTACTGTCCATCCTTCCTCTGCTCCAAGAGTCTCGGAGCTCCGTCTTCCCCGCCTCCGCCCCTATGTGTGGGGGTCAGGCCTCCCTGGCTGGACTGGGCTCTCCTGGGGACCGGGGCGGAGACACTGGTCTGTCCTTCATCCTGCTCGCCCTCCTGCAGGGGGCGCGGATGCGAACTCAGTGACACCCACCCCTTGGCTCAGGTTAGCTGGCATCTTCTCACGCCTTGGTCCTTCCTTCTGGGAACTGGGCTCACTGAGCTGGGCTGGCTCAGTCAAATGGGGAAACTGAGGCCACGTCACTATCCCCACCCCCTATCCTGGTGTAAATGCCACTCCCAGTGAAATCGAGGGCCACTGAGCCGTGGTGGGATGCCGCCTCCCAGCTAGAGCCTGCTGTGGTCGGGGGGGTTGTGAAGCCAAGGAGGGGGCTCTTACCCCTAGAGGATGCTGCAGGGGCGCTTCTGCGGCCGTGTGGGCTGGGGGCACAGGACGGCCCGGATCGCCTCATCAAAGACGGTTTTGAGGCCTCGCTGGGTAAGGGCCGAGCACTCCAGGTATTTCACCGAGTCTGGGGGCCGAGGCAGCAAGAAAGCAGAGGCCTAGCTCAGGGGATGGCCCAGGACAGAACCCCTTCCCAGGCCACACAACTGCACCGGCTGTGGGGGCCGCCTGGGCTGTGTGACTCAGAGCGGGGAACTGACCTCTCTGTGCCTCAGTTTCCTCATGTCAGAAATGGGGAGCTTGAACTCAGAGGGAGGGGTTAAGACCACAAGAGCGGGTCTGTGTCTCTCTTGGACACAGTAGCCCTCAATTTGCAGAAGGCAGGCAGGAAGTTTCAGTTTCCTGGGCTCAAGCGAGCGAGCGAATCTCTCCGTGCCTCAGTTTCTTCTAGTGAAGAGCCACACACCTGCCTCCATGCCTCCCCCGTGAGCACCGAGGCACTCGCGACCCATTCAGTAGGACCTTCCAGGAATCGGCCGACCATTCCTCAGCACCGTCCCGTTTTACAGATAAGGGAGCTGAGGCTCGTAGAGGGGAGGTCGCTGGTCCAAGGTCACACACGGGGCCCTCCTCCTCCACCTCCGGCAGCGGGGGGACTTGGGGAGCTCCTTCCTCCACAAAGAGACAGGCCTCCTCCCACGTGACACTAGGGGCTGGAGCTTGGGGCACAGACAGCAACAAGGGCAGGCCGAGCCCCCACTCCCAGGGCCAGTGTTCCACGACCTTCTGGAAAGGACCTGTGTGAGTTCCTTGTCTGCCACCGTCCAGTTTCCCTGAATGAGGAACCGCAGACCCCTTGTGCTGGAGGCTGGGGCCCGATTTCAGAGACCAGGGCAGGGCGCGGGCCAGGAAGAGGGCTCTCCCTCACTGGGGAGCGGCTGCTCTGGGGGGAGGAAGGACACAGGCACCTGCTCCCTGCCAGGCACTGGGCTCGGCGCTTCCACAAACCCTGTGAAGACATACTGTGACGCCCCACTCCCCAGGTGAGGAAGCAGGCCCAGAGAGGGACGCCCCGAGCCCAGAGACACACAGCAGGGAGGAGGAGATCTCAGGAGGGGCAGCCCCTGGGAAGGGGAAGGCCCCCAAAGCCCGGGGCTGGGAAGAAAGGAAGGGTGGGGGAGGGCCAAGGACACTGGGGCTCAGAGAGGCTGTCACTTGCCCGAGTCATACACTAGACGCTCCCCTCCACGCGGGAGCACACTCCCACTGGGGCACCGGGGCAGAGGTCCCAGGCCGGGCGGCAGGAGCGGAGCCCCCTGAGTGCGGTCCAGGAGCCTGGGCACCAGGACGCTCTGTGCCTACAAGATATTTGGCTGCCGTTCCCTGCAAGGGACCGTAGCCCGTGTCCACCTCGTCCACGCCCAGCTCTGCTTGGCTCAGTGGTACCCGAAGCACAGGTCCTGAGCTGGGGGGCCTGGGCTCACTTCAGCTCTGCCTCTGGCCTGTCTATGCCTCTGGTCAATTCCTCTCTCTGTGCCTCAGTTTCCCACCTGTCCAGGACATGCTGAGGTAGAGGGCAGGGGAGTTGCAGAGAGTACATGGGGGCACACCAGGGCACACCGGACCCTAATCCTCACGATGGAGGGAACCCGGCATCCATGATTTGCATCTGGGCTCTGCCCCATCCTGGCTGGGTGACCTTGAGCCAGTGACTTCTCTCCCTGAGCCTCAGCTTCCTCCTCTGTAAGGTGAGGCCAGTGAGAGCCCCTCCTCCACGTCTGCTCTGAGAGCGAAGTGGGAAAATGCGTGGGCTCCCACGCAGCGATGCTCCGTGCGCGTCAGCCGTGAGCGTCAGCCGCAATCAGAGCTGCCCCCCGGCTGGTCAGCCCAGGGCTGGGGAGAGATCCAGGGCGGCAGGGGCAGCTGCTGTCCCCCTCCTCAGCTCTGCAGGCCCCCCAGGCTCGTCCCCTTGGCCTGGGCTGGTCCAAGACAAGTTCAAAGGCCCTGCCCAAGGTCACACAGACAGTCCGCACCGGAGCCAGGGCCCGACTCCGGAGTTTCAGCCCTGTGTGTTCCAAAGCGCGTGCTCTAAGGGGGCAGGCGCGGCTGCGGGCTGGAGAGTCAGGCTCCCGTGGGAGAAGTCGAGGCGGACAGGCTGGTCGGAAAGAACACAGTGGGTGCAATCCCCGCTATTTGTGAGGAAGGACCCGTGGGTCTGGGAGCCAGAGCCCCCAGGATGAGGACATGGGACTCCCAGCTTCAGCAGCCGCCTGAGGCCCCTGGGGGAGATAGCCCTGTCACTGGGCTAGTCACGGGGAGGGGGAGGCGGTGGCTGCGGTTTCTCTTCCTGTGAAGACGTGAGTCCCCAGGGCCCTCCCAGTTCCGGCGGAAGGAAGAGTGGTGGGGCTGAGGCAGGGCCAAGGTACGGAGGCCCAACTGACCTGGGGCCAAGCCCAGGGCCTGCAGGACGCCGGGGTGAGGGAGAGCACCCTGGGTGGCCGAGTCACTGCTCGCAGTGGCCAAACCTACTGGTGGTCTTTGACAAGTGACCTTCCCTGGGCTGTAGGCAGGTCGGGACCTGACCAGGGACAGTGGGTCCTAATGCCATCAGTCATCACCTCCCTGGTGCAGGCAGGCCTGAGCCACCACCCGGAGGCCCCCAAGCCAGCAATTTGCTGTCCTACGTCCAAATCCCAGTTGTGCCACCTACTAGGACCTTGAGAAGTCACTTTACTTCTCCGGTGCAATGATCAGGAGGCAAAGAGAAGTAGGGCTGATAAGCCTTGAGGGTGGAGGGGAAGGAAGTGAGAAGACAGAAGGGACAGCCTTGACCTTCAAACCCAAGGCAGAAGCACCTCCTCCAGGAAGCCTTCCTGGAGAACCCAAACTTGCCCGGACTGCTCATCCTCGAAGCAGCCACAGCATACCCCACTCCATCCCTGCTCTGTCCGTGCAAAACACACTCGATTTCAAGACCTGGTTATGGATTACATTCACTACTACTAATAACTAACACGGACTGCTGCCCAGGTGCTCCAGGCGTACTCATTCACTTCATTCTCCCAACGGCCCAGCGCCATCCCCGTTGCCAGGTTTTACTGATGAGGAAACGTAGGCACAGAGAGGCTTAGTGATTGGCCCAGGGTCACACAGCTAGCGTGCGGCACAGCCAGGGTTTGAACTGCAGAATCACCATGAGGCCGGGTCGGGGGTCCCCCCTGCATCCCACCGCCCTCTCTGAGCCCCGTACCAATCTCCTTGGCCAGTGCCAGGCCCTGCGGGTAGGTGATAGGCGCCAGCTTCTTCTCCTTCAGTTTCTCGATGGTGTCTTTGTCGTCCCGCAGGTCCAGCTTGGTGCCCACCAAGATGATGGGCGTGCTGGGGCAGTGGTGCCGCACCTCGGGGAACCACTGCGCAGGTGGGTGGGGGGAGGCGAGAGGTTGTGCAGGGGCAGGAGGGACGCGCGGTCATGCGGGGGGCAGAGGGAGCATGAGAGTCGGGGGGCACCAGTTGTGAGAAGATAGGAGGTGGGCATGGGGTTGCGCAGTGGGGGAGGAGGCAGGTGGTCGCGGGAAAGAGGAGGAAGATTTTGTGCAGAGACAGCAGGCAGGCCGAGGTTGTGCAGGGAGGAGAGAGAACAAGGCCATGGAGGGCACAGAGGGAAGCTGGCACTCCCAGCCCCCTCTGAGACCCACTCCGAGTCTCGTCCCAAGCCTGCTCAGCCCTGGTTGGCACTGGGGACCCTCTCTGCCCATACCCTCTGCTGCCCCAGCGACAGACTTCAAGCTGTTGGTCCCTCCTTCCCTCCCACCCTTTCTCAGGGTCACCTGTCCCCAGGCCCCTGGGCCCCCCAGGTCCCCCGGGCTCCCCAGGCCCGGCTCTGCCCAGCTCACCTTGGCGCGGACGTTCTCATAGGAGGCTGGGCTGACGAGGGAGAAGCAGATGAGGAAGACGTCCTGGGGACAGAGCAGCAAGGGTTACCCACGAGGGGCAGCCCCGGGGTGTCCCCCCGACAGCCCTGAGTGGCGGGGAGCCCACAGGACACTGGGGGTGTAGGGTCTGGCCGAGCAGGGATGCCCGCCTGCGCCTCCCACCAGGCTGCTGTTTGTTTATCCAGCGTTGCCCAGAGGCCATGGCCTGTCCTTACTGGTGTGTCCTCCCCCAGCACCCCCTCCACGGGGAGACCAAGGCTAAAACCGTTCATGGGTTTGCTGCCTGGAGCTCCAGGCACTCACTACTCCAAGGTCCTGCTCCCAGCCCCCGACCCCGGAGGGAGAGCCAGGGACCCTGGGGGTGCTCAGCAGCCTCAGAGCTCGTCGCCCCTGACCCAGCACACCCGGGGCTCACTGGCCTGGGCTCCCGATTGAGACTCCAGGTCTGCCTGCCCCACCCAGGGAGCCAGGCGGTGCCAGCGCCCGTGAGGCAGGGGACTGGGAGGACAGGCAGAGTGATACATAACTGGGGACTGACGGAGGGCTGGGGGCATGGGGAGGAGTCCCTGGCGGAGCCCCGGGAGGACAAGGCAGAGTCCTTGAGCTGGGCCGTAAGGGCAGGGCCAGGGTGCGCCGGACGAGCTGGCCCGAGGACGCCCCACGCGGAGGCAACAGGGGCTGGACCCACGCGGAGGTGGGGGCAGCGCACCGTCTGCGGGTAGGAGAGCGGTCGCAGACGGTCGTAGTCCTCCTGCCCCGCCGTGTCCCACAGCCCCAGGTTCACGGGCTTGCTGTCCACCATCACATTAGCTGAGTAGTTGTCAAACCTGTGGGAAGCAGGCAGGACAGAGGGTCAGTCTCCAGCCCCGGAGCCCGGGGCCTCCCAGTCCAGCCCCGAGCTGTTTCATAGCAGATGCTGAGACCCAGAGAGGGCCTGCGACGGGTCCAAAGCCACACAGCACGATGCAACTGGGGTTTCTTTCCTTTTCCTTTCTCGTTACTGATTCCCGACATGAAAAAAGCTGTAAATGCACGTAAACATGAGAAGAAAACATGGCCTCCGTGATCATTATTTTTGCCCTCACCGGTCCTTTGAGAGGTGATCTTCCAAGGCTGCGGACCGTTCCCTCTGAGGTTTGATCCGAATAAATTCACCCACCTCCTGTGCAGGACCCTGAGGCTGAGCCAGCATTTGCTGAACGAGCGTTTAGCCCCATCTTAGGCTGGGTCCCCCCTGCGACTAGGAGGTGATGCAGCCGTTAGCCCGGGAAGTGAGCCCAGGCAGCTCCGGGAGGGCGTGGGGAGGCCCGGAGGGGCCGGCGGCCAACACAGGGCGAGCTAGTGAGTCCTCTGCTGTGGGCACCTGGGGCTCCGGCAGCAAGGCCCTGCTCAGGGCGCCCCATCTCCCTCCCCCACTGGCACAGGGATGTCCTGGCGTGGTACTTCCCCGGTTTTCCAGCCCACCCCGAACCCAAAGCGTCCGTCCCGGGAACTCCAGGAAATGCGTCCGCCACCCCTGGAGACACAGGTGGAAGGAATCGGGTGGCGGGCCCACAGCCACTGCTGAAACCCCCCTGCCGCCACCAGGGAGGCCTCTGGAGGCAACAGACCAGCTTCCAGACTTCTAAAAACTTCAATCCAACAGTACTGCTCACTACACACGTCCCTGAAAGCAAGCTGCTGCTGTCTCATGCTGTGGAAGAGAGAACTGGGATCAGAGAGGCATAATGACCTGCCCAAGGCCTCACAGCCAGTGAGCGACCAAACTAGGTGAGAAGCCCGTTCCATATGGTTCCACAGCCTGTGCTCCCTGCCCTGTGCCATAGCCGAGCTTCCACAGGTGCCCCCACCCCCTGTCCCTGAGGGCCAGGGACACCGCCTTGTCCCTCCTTACTGAGGTCACCCACACAGGCCTTCATCTGCTGACCCGGCCCACTGAGACCCCAGGCTCTTCCAGCTCTCCCTGGACTGCTCCCACCACATGGCAGCCAAGCCGGGTCCTGAGAAGGTTCACATGCCCGCCTCCCTGCACCTGCTCACGCTGTGCCCCCTAACCCCAGCGTCCCCCCCGCCCCGCCGTGAGCTCCTCCACACTCTCCAGGCCTTGGCGCCTCTCTGGGCCTCTCTCTGGAATCCTCTCCCATCCTCTTTTCACCCTCGTCTCCTAGTCATGCTTCGAAACGGCGAGTGCAGGGGGAGCCAGCCCAATTAAACCAAACTGAACTGAAGCCCTGGGGAAGTCACCTCCTCCAGGAAGCCCTCACAGCGCGCCACTCAGGCTGCAGAAGCCGTAGCGCTTCAGAGTGACTCCAAAGACACTTGTCCTGAGAAAGACCCCATGGACAAAACAAAGGAAAAAGGTGGCAGCCTGACGTCTCGAACACACTGTGCTGGTTCAGCCCTGGCACGGCTTGGTCACCTCTCAGTTCCTGCCTGGAAGCCCACTCCTCTGCCTCCCATGGCCGTTCTGACTGGTACTGAGTCCCTCCTCCAGGCCCATCGCCACGTCACCTCCTCTAGGAAGCCTTTCCTGACTCCCGACCGGGTCAGGTTCCCCACCCACAATCTGGGGTGAACTCAGCATTGTTCACCAAGCCTGGCTGGTTCCTCACTACACCCCAAGGCCAGCACTGCATTTAGCACATAGTAGGTGCTCTGCACACCTGCTCTGGTTTCAAGTCCAGGGAGATACCGCTGGGCATGACGGGAAAAGAAACATCTGTGTTGGCTTTGGCCAGAAATACTTTCTTAGGACGAGTTTAGGGTGTGGGGACACTCCTGTAATGTCCAGTCTGCAACTCGGGTACCAAAAAGCCTCCAAAGGTGTCTGTCTTCCCTGGGCCATCGCCAGGGTCTCAGGGGCTGTGGCCCCGGGGAGAAAGCTGTGCCCTGGGGCCTGTATCAGCACTAAGCACCTACCCCGGGGCCAGGCACAGGCTAGGGGCCTTCATCTGTTTGGTCTTGAAGTCTCACGTGACCTTAAGTGACTCCCATTAGACAGATGGAGAAACCAAGGCCCCACGAAGTTAAGTAACTTTTCTGAGCACAGCAGCTGGGATTTGAGCCCATGGGACCCATTAGGGAGTGAGCGAGGGGACAAATGAACCTGGGGACAGCCACCTAGGGTTGGGATCGAACAGAGTTCCTATGAAGCCTTGTCCTGGCTGGGTGAGCCTGGGTAAGTAGCCTAGCTTCTCTGAGCCTTACTTCCTTCACTGAGAAAAAAGCCCTGGGTCATTTGGAGGATCCAAAGAGACAAAGGACATTGAAGTTACCCCCATGGGGAGACCCTGAGAAGAGGAGCAATCTCGTCTGCCACGTCCCCACACCCCTCTCCGCTGACCCCTCGCCCCGGAGGACCAGCTGCCGGAGCCCGAGCGATTGCTACAGGGACACATCAGTGATCTGCAGCTCTGGGGTGTCCCCCTAGCTTCAGAGGCCCACAGGCAGCCAGACCAGAGGCCCCTACACCACCACGATTTTCCAGATGGGACACTGAGGCTCATCAGCAGGAAGGGACTTGCCTAAGACCTCCCCGTCAGTTGGTGGCGGGCCAGACCTAGATCCTGTTACCCAATTCAGAGCCCGCACGGCAAACGGCACCGCGATTTCCTGGCTGGGGACACGGTGGGGTTTGAGCCAGGGCGGGGGGCTGACCCTGAGCTCTGGGGAGGGCCGGGGGGCCCACATCTGCTGAACACCCAGGGGTGCCAAGTGCTGTTGCAGGTCCTTCATACTAGGTCATTTCAGTGGTCCCAGGAAGTAGATTCTACCGCTGTCCCTGTCTTACACACGAGGAAACGGAATCAGAGACGAGAAGGGACCTGCCCGTGGTCACACAGCTGGAGGGTTTCCACCCAGAGCCCGAGCGGCCTCCTCCTGCACGCCCCAGGGCTGCAAGCCCGGCCCTGGCCCTGAATGGAGTGGAGGGGGGACACGGGGACATGGGGGCCGAGTTCCAGCCTCGTCTCAGGGCCCTGCCTGCGACGTGCTCGGTTCTGTTCTAGAAGCTGGTGCGACCACGGTGGACTGGACACACCAGGGTCCTGTCCTCCCAGAGCGCCCATCCTGGCCGGGGAAGTCAGATCGGGACAAGCAGGGTGGCAGGATGGAGGGGGCCGGGGTGGAAGCGGGGGACGCTTTAGATGGGGGGTCAGGGGGGTCACCTGAGCTGGGAACCGCACGACGGGAAACCGGGAAACGGGGAGTGCCTAGGCCTGGGGGTGGTGGGGGAGGAGGGGTGTCACTCAGGGCTTTGATGGCAGGACAGGAGGTGAAGGCCACGTTTGAAAGCTCACCGGGGTTTCCATTTGAGAATGGCTCTAAGAGTGGTAGAAGGGGAGACCCCCTACGCCACAGGCACCCGAGGGCAAGGTCTTCCTGCCGTGTCTGTGTCTCCAACACCCGGCACAGGACCAGCCACAGAGCAGGCTCTGGTCTCCCCATCTGTGAAATGGGGGTTTGACCCTGAGCTCTTCACCCCCGGCGGCTGGCAGCAAAGGGAGCTCGGCTCTTCTCTGATCTTGTGCCAACAGGATGTGCCACCCTGTCCCGGCAAACGCTACCGCCCCCAGCCCCAGTGACAAGGGCTCAGTGCCACTGATTTCCCCGCCCTGTCGCAGAGGCGCAGGGATCGCGCTCTGGGGCTCATCCCGACCTGAGCGGCGCAGTGGGAAGCGGGGTCGCAGGCAGCACTGGCCACACGCTTTGCAGGGTCCGATGCGAAAGGGAAACGCAGAGTCCCTTGTTCAAGAATTTCGAGACAGGGATACGAGAGCATTAAACCAAGTGCAGGACCCTCTGCACGCAGGTCCCTGGGCGGCTGCTTAGCCAGCCCTCGCCTCTACCCAACTCCTCAGAGAGTCCTGGGAGGTAACTTTGTCTGGTCCATTCTGTCTGTCCTTTTGCAAGCTCGTCCAGGACAACCAAGTCCACCAGCGCCCAGGCTCTGCAGGCTGCTCAGAGCAACTGGCCACTGGGCCTGGCATCTTGTACCAGAGAACACAGCTTCCACCTCCGTGCACAGGGGAGGCACCCAGGCAATAAGCTCGGGATCTCCCGACCAGCCCCTACCTCCTATAGAAAGGGAAACTGAGGCTCACAGAGAGGAAGTGACTGGCCCAAGGTCCCTCAGCTAGTAGCACAGGCAGAGGCAGGAACCCGGGCGGTCACAGCACTCTCCTGGTGACAGCGGCCTTCTGCAGGAGCTGCCTCACCTGAGTCCACACCTGCCTTGCTGCCCAAGACTAGAGCCAGCCTGCCCTTGGCACCAGGAGGTGCTGCAAACGTCTGTGACCGATGGGGAACGGGCAGGTGTGGGCAGGCGTGGAGAGGGGCATGCACGGCACCAAGCTTTATGGGTGATTAGGGACGAGGAGGAGGGAGAAGTCGGTTTTCCAGGCTTCCCTGCCCTCTCCTGGCTGCCTGTCTTCCTCCTACCTGGGCCAGGTTGGTGTCTCGGGGAGAAACGCCAGGAGAGGGAGACCAGGGCACCGCTGAGCCTGGGGGAGGCTCTTCAGGAGCTGTGAACCTCAGTTCCCCCTCCCCGTGACCTGATATCATCATACCCAGCTCACACATGTGTGACATTTCGTGCAGGGGGCAGCACACAGCCCTCGAAAGATGGTAGCTAATGCTCAATCCTCCTAGGACCTCCCCACGACGTTCGGCGCAGGTCAACTCAAAACACACGTTAGGCCTTGGGTCAAGACACCCTGTGCGCAGACACTGCGCTAAGACAACGGGGTGACCTGAAAAGAATTGGATGAGGCTCCCTGCCCTCCACAGGTTCATGGTCAAAGCTTAGCTAAGTCACTCTGCAGAGTGGGAGACCCTTCAGGCCAGGTCCGAGAGGCTTCTTGGAGGAGGCCTGGAGCTCTTAGACCCCTGCCTGAGCTGGAAACACCCCCGGCACCTTTGCTGAGGAGCAGTGAGTCCTGAAGCTAGAAGGGATGATGACAGAAGACCACAGAGCCTGGAAGGCCACGCTGCGGAGTTGGGGGGCTGTCCTGGAGGCTGGTGGGGGAGGGACTCGTGCTCCTCCCCTTATCCTCCCTCCCTTCTGAGTCTGACACCCACCCTCTCTTACACACGTGTCAAATGACAACCCTGTGTCCTCACCCAAGAGGGCGGGGACTCCGACTGGTCTGCAATGGCACTGCCCTCTCCCCCAGCACCCACGTGTGCCCTGGTGTCTCGGCCAGGCCACCGAGGCCCTCAGTCACCTCCTCCTGCCCCACCCTGCCCCGCCCCTTCCCTTCTCTGCCGCAGCTCGTCTTCCCACCCTGCTCTGCCTCCTCAGCCCAGCCTCCCCCATCTCCCTCTTCCTTGAGGCCACCCGCCCCTGCCCCTGCCGCCCCGCCCCGCCCTGACCGAGGCTCCCTCCATCCTGGGAGCCCTCGGCCCTTGCCCTGACAGCCCATCTCGGCCTGAGGGGCTGCCTCCCCCGCCACACCACCAAGCAGCTCTGCAGGGCAGACGGGCTGGGGCATCTCCCGGTTGCCCGACCCCCAAGTGGCCACACACGGCCTGGCACGCAGGAAGTGCCTGAAAGGGGGTGGGCCTGGTGATGCGTGTCTCCCCCTCCTCCAAGCACCCCACCCACCCACGACACTCACACGGTGGGGATGTACTCTCCCGGGAAGGCGTTGGTGGTGTAGCTGATGAGAAGGCAGGTCTTGCCCACGGCTCTGAAAGACAGGGGGTTCCAGGGGACAGCGGTCATGGGCCCTGGCGGAGACACGACAGCTTGCAGGGCACCTGCCCGGTCCCCAGGCCCACCCCTCTGGCCTCAGGTTCCCCGTCGAGGACCCTCATTTCAGTGTTTTCAAACCCGGGAGCCACAGAGTGCTTTGGAGTGCTTGCTGAGGGGCAGATTTCAGGTCGCACCCCAGAGATTCGGATCCGTGGGTGGGGGCAGAACTGGGAGCCGTTGTGCAAAGGCTTTCCCAGGTGCCTCTGGTGTGGTCAGAGGGTGGTGGGCAGGGGGTGCCCAGGAGGCCTGCTGAAGTGGACCAGGTACAGGGTTCCTGGTGCCTGACCACGGCTCTGCCACCCCCGGTCTGGGCCTCCACCTGTCAGTGGCACAATTTGGGGGCAAGTCAGTTAGCTTCCCTTTGCCTCAGTTTCCCCATCTAGAAAGCAGGGATGAGGTGAGTTCATCCTCAGAGAGGTATACTGGGAAGTAAATCAGGTGAGACCCACAAAAGAGCCCGTCCCCACCCCCACCCCTCACAGAGAGCAGAGCCGCTCAGAGCTCAGACTTTTGGAGTCAGACAGACCCGGGTTCAAATCCCGTAAGGTCTTAGGCAAATTCCTTAACCTCTCTCCGTCCCCCCCTAACATGCTCCTATTTAGGATTGGCGGGAGGATAAAGCAGAGGGGCGTGCCCAAGCCCTTTGCCCGACACACAGTAAGTGCTAAAGGGTCACCTGTTAGTCCGTCCTCCCCTCAGCCGGCTGGGCTGGGAGGGGGACGGGGACGGGGGAGGCCAAAGGGGGAGGCCAAAGGGGCAGCCGCGGCCCCCCCACCGGCCCCACTGTTGCGTCACTTCCTGTTCGGGGGAGCTGGCCTGCCAGCAAGGTAACTTTGAAAGACTGGAGCATTGCCCTTGGCTTCCGCCCTCCCCTGCTCAGATCAGATGCAAAGCAGAAGCGGGCAGGCGACAGATAACGGCCAGCCATGCATCACGATCAGCTGAGGCGGCCCGAGCCGGCCCGCCCCCACTGACCCATCAGCCAAAGGGAGCAGGGGCCACGGGGACCCAGGCCGGGAAAGATCTGAGTCTCTTGAGGCCTCAGATGGACCCCTCTGTGGAACAGGAGGGTCGGACACGAGCCCAGCCTAGCTAGAAGGTGCTAGCACCTATGGAAAAACCCCAGATGGACCAGTGGACGGGCCCCCGACATTGCTGCTGGGGGGCACGAGAGATTGGCGTTTGGACCTGTCGTCTCACAGATGAGGAAACTGAGGACCACAGGGGACATAACCTGAGGTCACTGAAACCTGACTGCTGAGAAGGCACCTCAGTGCAGCCTGTCCCACGACCACCCCCATCTCTTTGTCTCCCCTTCTTCCCTGCCTCTCATGCCCCCGCTTTGCTCATCACCCACATCGCCCACACATCCCCCCCAACCAGGCGGCTGGGGGGAGCGGGAAGAGGCGAGCACACGCTGTGAGCACACGCTATGTGCAGGACGACCACTCGAAATGCCTCAAGTGACCCCACATCAACCCTCGGGGTGTGGGCCTCTTCCCAGAGGGCCGAGCTGAGGTTCAGAAAGGCACTGCGACTTGCCCAAGGCCACACAGGAGCGTAAGCCGGTGACGAGAGTCCAGGACAGCCTGGGGACAAAGGCCAGAATTTCGGCTCCCCACCCCACACCTGCAGCCACAGAGTTGAAGACTGAGGTCCCACGGGAGACGTGCCAGGCTCTCAAGGGGGGCAGGCAAGGGGCCCCATGCGTCCCTCCTGCAGTCCTGTATCCTCCACCCAGGAGGTTTCCGGGGCGAGGTGGGCAGAGAGTGAAGCCGTCCTCGGCCCACCGCAGGGGCTCCCTCTGGTCCTGGGAGAAGAAGGGACGCTTCCTCCCAGCTGCCTTCCAGAGATCCCTGCAGGGCAGGGGGCTTCCTCGGGACGCCAGGGCAGGAGGGTCTCAGGGCTCCCCCGCGGGTGGTACCTACCCATCGCCCACCACCACACACTTGATGGCCTGCATCCTCTCCGGGGCCTCTGGCGCGGCAGGGGTGACAGCTCAGGGCGTGGAGCGTTTCTGCGGCCACAGGGGTGTGGAGAGCCTGGTGAGGCGCCCGGGGCGAGCAGCAGCCGTGGGACAGGCGGCAGGAGGAAGCGGAAGGGGAACTTGCCCAAGCTGCTGCCCGTTTGCAGAAGGCGGAGCATGCGGTCTGGCAGAACAGCGGGGGGGGGGGGGGGGTCAGGTGCTGGGCCCTGGCCACCAGCACGGGCATCCCTGCTCTGGGGCACCAGCTGGAGACCTAGGGACTCTCTCAAGGGACTCTCTCAGCTGGGGACTCGTTCCCATGGGCAGGGCCAGAGTTGTTCTTCAAGTTCAAAAATTCAGGTCACCTCCATTCTAAGCGGTAAGCATTTAGTAAGCACCTTCTGTGTGCCAGCCATCAGGTACTGGTGAGTCCAGGATGCAAGGGGTATAACTGGTCCCTGGGGAAGACAGACCTCATCACAATCATCCATAAAACAAGATAGGAAGTGATAGAGTCAGAGGGGACCAAGGGAGGGGACCTCAGAGATACACAGAGTGAGAGCTGGGGCCCGGAAGGTGGCATTGAAGCCAGAAGGTGGTGTTGGAGAGAGGGCACTCCTGGTGAGGGGACTGCATGAGCAAGATGTGGAGACTCTCCCCAACAGAGGGCAGTGTGGGAACCCCGAGCGTGGAAGAATGGGAGGTATGGGGGAGGGTGATGAGGCAGGAAGGGAGGTGAGGGTCAGCTGATGGCGGTGGGGAAGTAGAAAGGAAGTGACAGGCAGTGACAGGCAGTACCCCTGTGCTGGAGGCAGCCCTGTGGGACCAGGCACCCTGGAACCAGCAACCGCCACCGTTTTAAAAACGCAGCGACAGTGGGCCTGAGAAGTCAGGTGACTCCAGGTGCTGGCGCCTCGACTGCTGTCTGCGGGGAACAAAGGCTGAGTCCTGCTGCTCATGGAGGAAGTGCTCCCCCTAAGCCGCGGCAGACTCAGACCTGAGCAGCACTGGGACTCCCCAGTGGGCTCCAAGTCCCCTAGTCCTTACTGTTTATTGCCACCACTCCCCACACCCACCATCTTTCCAGCTCCAGGGTCAAGGGGTGAGGATGGGACGGGCAGAGCCATGGTCACCCACCCTGGACTCAGTCAGGACAAACCAGGAAACCACAGGGGAGTGTGGAGCTCAGGGATCTGCTGGGAGACCAGGGTCCCGCCCACTCCTCGGGGCAGAGCTCAGGATTCTGCCGGGCACCTGGAGGCTGAACCTTCCCAGAACCATCCACACCAGCTACAGAGTTGGCACAAATGGCTTTGCAGAAAGGGGAATGCAGCCTCCCCAGGGCCTGCTCCCACCCTTGAACTGTCATGATTACAACCAGACAATGACCTTCAATGTCGGCTCTGGGCCCTGCACAGGCCGAGCTGAGACCGCGGAAATCGCTTCCCGGCGCCCAGCCTGGGTCAGGAAGGCCCAGTGTCGTGTCCTGGGTCGGGTCCTGGAGCAGAAGAACATTAGTGGGAAAAGGAATAAAACCCCAAACGAATCCAAACTCAGTGAAGAACATTGCAGAAGTGACTTCCTCGGCTTTGCCAAACGCACCAGGGTCACCTAAATGGTGCTCACACCGGGGAACCGGGTGGGGACATCCACGTGAACTCTCTTAGTGTCCTTGCCACTTGCCTAAAAATCTAAAATTATTCCAAAATTAAACGTGTGTTTGTTTGTTTGTTTTAAAGGAAAAGAAAAGAGAATGAGGAACGTCCTCGGGGTAAGTCACGGCCAATGAGTACCTGACTTGGAATGGGGAGCAGGTTCTGGGACCCCCTCGCACCCCCAGGGAGGCGCTCCTCGTGCGGTGAGCAAGCTGCCAGGCCGCAGGTGGCCGTAGCGTTCCCCAAATCGCCCCTGCCCTGCCCTCCTCCTGTCACGGCCACTTGTCCAGGGCAGCCCAGGCCCTTCCCTCTGCACGCCCCAGTGCGCCCCCCCTCCCCCCGAACACCGTGGCACCGCGGCAGGTACACACCCTGGAAGGACATTCCCTTTGACAGCCACACGCACCCCTGAAACCTCAACCGCAGCCAAGAGCGTGGCCATCACCGTGCAAAGCCTCCTCCGGCCCCCGAGCCCGCACCCGCTCCCCGACCCCACGCACGGCAGCACCGACCCGGCCTCTGTCATCACAGATGACGTGGCTTTTCGAGGATGTCACACACATGGCATCCCGCAGGATGTGGCCCCTCTCGCCCACAGCCGCTGTCCCTCCATGTGTTTTCGGATTCGTCCGCGCTGCTGCACGGGCCAGGTGCACCCCGCTCGTGACCGAGCAGTGTTCCATCGCGGGGATGTGTCACAGCTTGGTTATTCATCCGGTCCTGTCCTCCGTTAGTCACACTTTGCAAACTCACTGAATCACAGAACCACGGGGCCGCTGGGCATGCGTTGAGGGACCCTACATGCCATCTTTAGCCAACCCCATCCTTGCACGTCTGGAATCCAGAGCCTCATTCCAGGGGTGCCCCCAAAGCAGCCACCCGGTCTCTGCTCGCATGCTTCAAATGATGGAGAACTCATTCCCTTAGGAGACAGTCCCTTCCGTCCTTGGGCAGCCAGTCTGTTAGAAAACACTTCTCATTTCAGCCCTCCACCTCCCTCAATTGTCCCCACAGAGGTCCCAGATCTTGTCCTAGGGCCACTCAGCTCCCTCCTCCCCACCACAAGCCTTAGGATTTGGGAGGCCTAACCTCTACCCAGCAATGTGCCCATAATGACTGACTTACACCTGTAGCTTAGTGACTTCTGCTGGGGGATAATATTCCACCGATATGGACGTATCCAAATGTATTTATCTACTCGCCTATTAATGGATATTAATGCCGTGTTTGCTTGCAAACAGTTCTGCTATGAATACCTGGGGCCTCGGGGAGCTGGTATGTGAGGTTTCTCGGAAAGTGGGAGGGCAGAGCTGTGGGCACATCCATCTTTCACCTCGAGAGAGTGCGGAGCCGTTCTGCAGGGTCCTCCTGGTCCACACCCTCGCCCGCACTTGGTCTTGTGAGGCTCCTAAGGCCAACCTCGTGGGTGTGAGCTGGCATCCCATCGTGGCTTTAACTTACATAAACTCATTTCTGGTGATGTTGAGCATCTTTGCAGGTATTTATTGGATATGTGGGTTTCCTGCTTCGTAAAACGTCTTTTCATATCTTTTGTCCATTTCGTTTTTCTTTTGTGTTTACTGGGGAAAGTTCTTTGTGTGTTCTGATTTCCAAACTTAAATTGCTATAACATTGTGAATCTTCTTTCCAGTCTTTCGATCAGCCGTGACTTTTAATAAACAGAACTTTTATGTGAATGTAGTCGAATTTAAATTTCTTCCCTACTGACTTCCCCTTTTGGTGTGAGTCCTGCTCCAGAGCTCTTTCCCTACTCCCAGTCTCATGAAGCTATTCTACATTTTCTTCTAAAGCTTTTCCTATCAGTTCTTAACATACGTGGGAAGGACACACGGGTGTGGTGAGATGCGGACTTCTTCCAGCGCTGTGAGATACGGATTTAATGTCATCCGGATGCCGTGGCACCATTTATTGAGGAGCTCTGCCTGCCTCTTCAGGGTGAGCTGCGCCTCTCTGTCGCATGGCCATTGTCTCTGTGTGTGAGTCTGTCCCCAGCTTCTCTGTCTATTAGTCTACTTGTCGCCTTGGAGCCAGTACGCTACAGCCTTAATTCCCAAAATTCTGTGTCAGGTCTTTACATCTAGCAGGGCAAACCCTCCTCTCCTGGACACTTTCAAAATTGTTAAAGTCATCGCTGATCATTTGCTCTTTCACATAAATTGTAGAATAAGCTTGTCAAGTTCCAAGAAAAACTACGCCAGGACTCTGATTGGAATTCTGTTTAATTCAGAGGCATTTGGGAGAATTGATGTCTTTGCAAACTCAGCCTTCCTACCCATTAACGTGTTCTACTTCTTTGTATCTTCCAATCAGGTTTTATCATTTCTCCCCAGGAAGGCCATGCACACGTTTTCATTAAAATCTATTGCTCAATACCATATTACATTCAGTGTCATTGTAAGAAACACTTTTTTAAAATTTCATTTTCTGTTTGTTGCTTACATGTAGGGAAAATGTCAAATTTTGCATATTGGACTTCTATATATGGCAACCGGGTGGAGATTCTAATCATAATTTATCTGGAGATTTTGCTGCTAATGAGTTGAAGGCTATCTTTATAGACAGTCTTATAATTTGTGGGAATTGGCAGTTTTATTTCTTTCTGCCTGGTTTTTGTGACATCAGTTCCTTAGGTTGTCTGGAGCCTTTACTGCTGACTTGAATAGAATCAGCAACGGTGGGCATCTTGGTCCTAGTGCTGATTTTAAAAAGAGTTGCTTCTGTGTTTCACCATTGAACATGATGTAGGCTTCGGAGGTGCTGTTATCAGTTTTAAAAGATTCCCCACTCTTCTTAGTCACAACAGTTTGGCTTTTGTTTTGATCATAAGAGTTTGATTTTATTGAATGCTTTTTTTTTTTCAGTATCTATGGAGATGTGGTTAATGACACAAATACATTTTCTAACGGTCCATGACCCGTGCATTCCTGCGGGCATCTGAGTCACTCGGGGCAATGCTGCCGTCTGTCCCTGAGTAGCCATTTTCCACTTCTTTTATTAACAATAACAGAGCTCTAAGACCTGTGGCCAGCCAGCTCCCCCAGCTGAAAAACACATTTCTGTCTTCCTTACAATCAGGTGTGGCCCCATGATTAGGTTTGGGGAAAAGCGGGTGAATGGAAGTGAACTGTGCATATCGTCTTGAAGGCTAAGCCTTTGGTCCTGTGCATTTCTTTTTCCCTCTCCCTACTGGCTAGGAAATAGAAATGCTGGCTCAGCCCTGGGTGTGGGGGACGGCCAGGTCAGAACCACGCCCCTCGGGATGGGAGAGAGACGTGTACTTTGTCTTCTGGAAGCCACTGTGTTATGGGGTCTTTCTGTGATCACAGCTTAAACTCTGCCCTAATGATGCAGCCATGACGACTGCCTCCTATGCAGGGCTGCCTTCGAGTTGCCAAAACGTGGGCTGGGGCTCTCATGTCCATCGGTGAGGTCGTCCAGCAAGTTCCCTTTCTTTTTATCTTTTTTGGGGCGGTACGTATCAAGGTTATACTAGTTTCATTAAATGACTCAGCAATATCATCTCTTTTTCTATTTTTAAACAAGTTGGAGTAATACAGAATTATCTCTTCCTTGCATATTTAATAACATTTGTAACGCCAACTGAATCTGGTCGGGGAATTATGTGGGAGGAGGGAGAGATGGATTTTAAACCAGTCTTTTGGCTTCCCTGGGCCACCTTGGAAGGCGGCTTGTCTTGGGTGCCACATAACATATGATGCTTTTTCCTCGGTTCTTTGTCTCTCAAAGGAAAGAATTCAGTCAAGAGACAGTTTGTGAAACTAGAGAAGTTAAAGTTTATTATGGGAAAGTTCAAAGTTAAAAAGTACACTCTGAGATGGTGGAGCAGGCTGACTTGAGTGGGAAGCAGCCCCCACCCCTCCATTGTCTGGGGAGTTTTGTGTCTCTGGGTGTAAGCTCCTCCCCTTTCTTTCTAGCATGATCCTTCCGAAAAGGGCCAAAGCCACATAATGATACTGGGAAGCAGGGCCTGCGGTTGACCAGGTGCGGCTTTCTCCCTTTAACTTGAGTAGCTGATAATGGGCCAGGGCTCACTCCTAGACTCAGGGCACCTGTTAGTGGTCCTCCTTACAGAAAGCTCCCTTTCCCATTCCTTCTCTTTATCCTTTTAATTTAGAGGCAGCTGATAATGGACCAGGACAACTCCTCACATCCACCTTCCTGCCCACTCTATCACTAACAATTGCTGATGAACTAAAAAAAAGTTGCAAAAAAAATTCTCATAACATTTTAAGAAAGTTTACAAATGTATGTTGGTTTGCACGTGGCCCTTGGGCCATGGGTTGGACAAGCTTGTTTTAAACTATTAATTCAATTTTTTAATAGATATAGGACCACGTGGAATTTCTATTACTTCTTAGTCACCTTTTACATATTTTCCTAGAAATATTTTATATATTTTCTATTTTGCTTAGGTTTTCTTTTAATTCATTAATATGAAGCGATTCATAGTATTATCATCCATCTTTTTAATCTCTTCTTTTTGACTTACTATATTCCTCCTTTTCATTCTACATTATTTTTGTCTCTAACCTTTGTTCTTAATTGCTCCCAAATTTTTTTAATTTTATTAATCTTTTCAAAGAACCAACTTTTGGCCTTGTAAATCCTTTTTCTACACAATTTTTTCCATTTCTTTAAATTCTGTTCTTATTTGTTTTATTTTTGTTTGTTTGTTTGGGTTCTTTCTATTGTTCTTACTTTATTTCTCAGTTTTGATCACTTACTTTAGGAATTTTCCACCTTGTTATGTTCTTTATATAAGCTCTTAAGGTAATACATTTTCCTCAGATACTACTTTAGCTGCAACCTACAGCTTTTTTTAAAATTGTGGTAAAATATACGTAACATAAGATTCATCACAACTTACAATTTTCATATGTAATATTATGTTTTAGTTCTAAGTTTTAAATTTTCATTATGATTTTCTTTTTGATCAATGAGTTATTGAAAGTGTATTATTAATTTTCAAATGTTATTAAATGGTATTATCATGCTTTTACTATTGTTTGTTTAATGATATTGTGGTCAAAGAACTTGACCTGATTCTAAATTAGTTGAGCCTTGCTTTATGTATGACCTAGTTTGGGGTTCATTTTTTTCATAAACGTGTAGATATTCAGTGTTTCATAAATATCTAATTAACCAAAGATGTTAACTATGCTGCTCAAATCTTTTATATCATTATAAATCGTTTTCATTTGTTTCACTTAATCTATCATCTACTAAGAAAAGTTTGTTAACCTTCCCACCATGACGGTGAATTTGTCGATTCTCCTTGTAATTCGGTCACTTTTCATGTTTGCTTTATAAATCCGTAAAGTTCAGAATTATTATATCCTCCTAAAACTTTTAACCTTTTATTAAAACAGCAGCCAACATTTTGTGAATCTTTTCTATATTCTAAGATTTGGCAAAGAGTTGAAACTGAATAAATTATGATAGAAATAAGAGCTTTTAAAAAAGAAACAAAGGAGTCCCTGGGTGTGGGGGTGCTCCCAGAGTCGCTGACCCCTGGAAGCCGGAGTGGGAACCTGTGGGCCGAGGTCCATCTGCCCTGGTTCAGTCCCACACTCAGTGTCACAACCAAGAGAGGTGTCACAAGAGGGGTGGCCAGCTGCTGGCACTACCCCTGGCTGGAGTCTGGTCCCCAGCCTGGCAGGGTCTTCCCAGAGTGACTGGGTTCTGGGGACAGATTCCCTGGGAGCCGATTCAGACAGACGCTATGGTTGTTCCCCACCCGAGACTGATGGCCTTGAGCTGCACTTTACTTGAGTCACGGGCTGACCAGGCGTCCCATTTGAAATGGGGCAGAAAACAATGATACTGTCCCATTTCAAAAGGAATGCCTGGTCAGCCTACTTCATCACCTCCCTCCTTCCTGCTGTAGAAGCCAAACACGAGCCCAAAAGCTCCATGGGCAAATTCAGGGCTCAGGGAGGGGATTTTCTCCCAGGAGGTCTCCACGAAGGCTGGATGCCGTGTGCCCACCCCTGTCCTGGGATCAGGTTCCGTGCCCCAGACACACCCAGAGACTGAGCACGGCTAGGCTGCTGTAGCCCCCACTTTCAGACCCCAGGGAGCGCTCCCTGCGGGCCCGCAGGCCATGCTGTGACTGATGGAGGGCCAAGCGCTGCTCCTCCCAGTCCCTGTGCGGGCGCACCTTTCTCTTCACCTCCTTCATCCGCCTGCTCCTCAGGACGCTGCCTTGGCCTTTGTCTTCACACCCTCTCAGTGGCACCATAGCTCCCATCGCCGTCCCCGACGCCTGCTGGAGATGCGCCTCACCCCCACCCCGGACGCCCACTGGCCCCTTGGACTCCAGTCTTCCCCACCTCCCGTCCCGACACAACACAACCACCCCACTCCCCCACACTGGGACCTAGACGGCTAACTCTCTTTTTTAACATTTTTTGCTCCATTTTAGTATTTTCATATTACCTCTGAATGAGGAATGCACTCCCCTGGTCCAAAATTCAAAAGGTACAAAAGAGTCTCTGCCACGTCAGCCCGCCACCCCATCTCCCAGCCACCCAGTCCCCTCCGAGGAAGCCACCTCCTTCATCCATAGATGCTCCAGCAGAAGAAAGCATCCTTTATTTCCTTTCTCTCGCCCCAAAAGGGCGCACACAATGCCGGGTGGTGGTGCGCTGCTGGCTTCCATTCACCCTTCAGGGCGCATCCATTCACGCGCAGCTTCCGCATTCCTTCACGTGCAGCTTCCGCATTCCTTCACGCGCAGCTTCCGCATTCCTTTTTGCCGCTCAGCAGAATTCCATTGTTTGGGCCTTTGAGGCTCCACCTGATTCATTCATACCGAAGGAAAGGTTAGGTGCCCCCCATGTTTTTGCTACTCCAACTGCGCAGCCATAGGTCACGGGGCACACACACCGTTGGGCCCGGGGGCGAGTATCTGAGGGTGCCTCCGCTCGGGAGGGCTCCTGAGTGGTGGGCTGCACCCAAGTATCCTCCCACCAGGAACGCAGGAGAGCTCATTTCCCACCTTCTCACCGACAGTGTTTTAGAGAACTTCCACATCTTTGTACTCCAGCTGGCAAAAAAAAAAAAAAAAAAAAAAGTGGCAATAGAGTTTTAATTTGCATTTTTCTTAGTACTAGTGAGCTTTTTTAAAAAATTTTTTCCAGAGAGTTGAAAGCCTCCTGTATTTGCCTTTGTGAACTGCATTCCTGCCCTTTGCCCACTTTCTTGCTTGGTGCTGGTCTTTTTCATGGATTTGCACGTGGGGAGATAAGCTTTTGGACCATCACACGGGTCGCAATCATGTTTCCCTCGACTGTCACCGGCTTTGCTGACAGTGGCCTGCAGACTTCTTTCATGTATGTCATTCGGCTCCTCAGACTCCTCTTTTACAGCTCCTGCTGGGTTCTTTGGGGTCCTTAGGCCTCTGCCACTCTGAAATTACATTTTTAAAGCATCCTTCTTTGTTTTCTCCTGGCAGTGTTATGGCTTAATATGTTACCTTTGGTTATTTGACACCTCTCATCTTACCCCCTTGGAGCCCCTGGGACAATGTGAGATACAAATCCTACTTTATTTTTTTCTGGGTGCAACCCAGTGACCAACACCATTTACCCTAATACTGTATTTTCTCCCCACTGGCTGAAAAGCTACCTTCATTCCATACCAAATTCGCATTGTGCCCTGGCCATGGGTGCCAGTCCTCTGGCTCTGCCTGGTCTGATGCTGGGTGGGCCGGGGGCTTCTGATGCTGAGCAGGGAGGGGAAGACCCCTTCAGTGGGGCTTGGCTGGGGGCTTGGGAGGACGGCCTCCTACCTGCAAATGCCCTATGCCATGTTAGGCTGGCGTGTACAATACATCACTCAACACACATTTAACCAGTACATCCTGGGTGCTAGGCCCTGGGAAATGGCAGTGGACCAAGCAAAGCCCCTGCCCCCAGAGAGCTCACATCCCAGCAGTGACACAGGCAATAGACAACATGATATTAGAATGATAATGCAGGTGGTGAAAAGTGTCATGAAAAAATAACGAAGGAGATTGAGGAGAAGAGAATGATGGGAAAGGAAGGAGGCAAACTTGATTAGAGAGCAGACTGCCCTCTGCAAAGATGGAGAAGAGCACTACAGGTGGAGGGACCTGACAAGGACAAAGGTGGGAAGGAGCTCAGAGTGTTTTCAGGGGCCGCAAGAAGGCCCGTGGGGCTTGAATGATGTGCCCAAGGCCAACTGGCGGGCAGGGCAGGGCGGGGAGGTATCAGTAAGACTTTGCATTCATCTGTGAGCTGGTAAACCACGAGATCCGAATCTGGAAGTCGCCTTCTGGAGGCCGTGTGAGGGCTACACGGCAGTGGGACGAGGGCTGGAGCTGGGCGACCCTAACTTCACCGAGGTGTCCAGGGAGAAGAAGGGACAGAGGTAGAGGCTTGCACCAGGGAGGTGATGGTGGAGGATCTGAGAAGGGGCTGGACCAGAGATATATATGTAGAGTGTGCAGGATTTGCTGATGGCGTCAAGTATGGTGCCAGTTTTATTCCTAGCAACCTGGCCGCCAGAAGTGCCTTTTTAAAGGGGCGGGTTGGGGTTGGGGCGGGGCTGCAGGAGGAGAGGCTCGGCATGGCTGGAAATCGAGGCTTCCGTTCAGGACGTTTGAATTGAGAGGCCTGTTGGACATGGGGATGTCAGGTGTGTGGTTCGATGGTGAGTGTGGGGGGACCTGGGGAAGAGACATAGCCGGAGTTGTCCAGGTGGAGATGGGATTTAAAGCAGCAGCAGGTCGTGGGGAAGGACTTCGGCAGGAGCTGGGAGGAGGGACGGGGACAGGAAAACCCTTCCTACTGCTTATCTGGGGGCCTGCGTTTCCCCTCCAGGCTTTCTTGCCTCTGCCCCCAGCCCCAGCCCTTACCCAGCTTCACTCCACTTGCTTGGGCCCTGTGCTCAGGTCACTCCTCCTGTACAGGTTAATCAAAGCGCTCCTAATTCCTTTCTTCTTTGGGACCTAGACCTCCAGACCCACCCTGTCCACCTCTGTAACGCCACCTTGGGCTCAGCAAGGCCTGCGCTCTCAGCCACCCCCTGGATGACCCCTAGGGGGCGCGCTTGCCCACACTCCCCTTGCACCAGCCATCAGCATTCTGGAAGCACTAACCCTGTCCTTCAGGGGGATGACCTCACCTCCATTGCACCCCAGCCTGTCCAGGGATGGCTCAGTCACTCCCCCAACTCCCTTTCCTTCCCACTCATGGGCCCTGCAGTCAGCCGTGTGTCCACACCTGGCCTCCTCTGCTAACTGGCCATGTGGCCTCAGCAAGCAGCTTCACCTCTCCCCCGGGAGCGGTGAGCACCAGGTGACGGACGTGTGCAGTGAACCGAGAACGTGCCCCGTGAGCCGCAGACACTCGGTGGTGCCGGGCTTACCGTGGCGGCGGGACTGGCCGTTCCCTGTACGTGCTCTGTCCTGCTCCCCTTCCACAGTGCTTTGCTCTGCTTTCTCGGGTATCTTCTTTCCCACACGGACCCCTTCCCACATCGAGTCACTCCCATCTTGCAAAGAAACGCCCCAGCCTTCGTCTCTGTGTTACCCCAGTGCCTCTCGCCCATCCGGCCCGCCCAGCCCCTGCCCTCTCCTTGCCCTTGAGCCCCCACCCAGGAAACCCCGCACCCACTGCAGTCTGGTTTCCCTTGCGGCAAAACCAGAGCCAAACGTTAACACACACAGATGGGGGGTCCAGGGGCTGGGTGGAAAAGGGCTGGGGACCAAAGACCCCAGTGAGCCGAGGACACATTTGGGAGCTAAATCTCTTATATTCTGGTTCTGGGGCTCAGCCCACTTCTACAGGTTAGGCCATGTTCTTAGAGGACACTAAGAAGCCTCCAAAATTGAGGGCCCCTCAGCACCACTCCACTGCAAGGACTTTCTCAGAGGTCACCTGTGACTTCCAGACCCCTAAATCCAAGGGCCGTAGATCCCGTGTCAGGCACGCGTCGGTGTAGGAGCTAACAACCTCGCTAGATCTCTTAAGCAGAAAGGGATCAAACGTGGGCAATTAGGCACTTACAAGATCCCAGGGAATGCACCGAGGGAGTGGGTCCCCAGAACGCCACAGAACTGGCCCAGGGGAGCCGCAGCCAAGGCCATAAGCAGGTTGGCCAAGAGGCAGAGGCCACCCCCAAACACACACCCATGTGGCTGCGCCCGGGGCTCAGGAAGCTGTGGCCAATGCTACACCTGTCCCTCACCCTTCAGAAAACAGGTTTCTGTGACACAGAGTCCTGCCACTGCCTCCTGTGCCACTCCCACCAGCAGCGGTCAGAGGACAGCCCCCTCCTCAGCCTCCCACGAGCGGGTCTCACTGGCAGAGTCCAATTCGCATCCAGAACCGGAAATGGGAGAAGCGGTGCTTTTACAGTCGGGGCTCCGCGGTCCGGGGAAGCCCAGCAGAGCGGGGATGGGATGGAAGGTGAGGAGCCCAGGCTCCAGCACAGGCCCACTCTCCCAGCCTCCCCGCACCACTCCCGGCGGCCTGTCCCTCCCCTTTTAAGTGCTTTTTAAAGGCTCCTCTGGCCGGGGCCTGGGCTCCTTTGCCCGGCTCTGTGTCCGTGGACTCCACCCCACTGCAGGGAGAGAAACCCAGCGGAGGGGCTTCGAAGGGCAGGGCCTCTGGCCTCCTTCAGGGAGGTGTCCGCCCAGGCCACACGTCACTCTGCCCTGGGGAGAGGCAGTGACACAGACAGGTGGGGGTGGCCGGCTTTGTGATGCAGACTCGTGGGGGCTCACACCCTATCACCCATAGACCGTAGGACCCTGGACAAAAAACACTTTACCCTTGGGGCCTCGGGGCCTCAGATCTATGTCACTGAATGTGTGGCGATTAGAGATCTCCAATGTTCAAGTGTAAGAATAACGTTTAAACGTGGAGTTGTACCAAATGGGAAGCACGGATGCGGGTGGACGTCGTCGGTTGCCCTGGATGGGCAGCCAGGAAGCAAACTCAGGCCACCCAAGGGCAAGCTCGTCACACCAGGGGCAGGCGGACGGGGGTGGCGGGTAGGTGGGACTGTGGAAAGTGGAAGGTAGAGGGACGCTGCGAGGGTGGACAAAGGATCAGTCACTGGATGGCGTCAGGAAGGTTCTGGGAGAGGCTTTCCCTGAACCCCAGCTGCAGCCCAGCCACGCCCTCCTGCTCCCCAAACAGGGCTGGGCTAGGGCGAGCGAGCAAGGCACTCACCTCACTGGGGCGTGGCCACTAACCACGACAAAGGATACTTTATGTGATCTCTTCATAAGTGAAAACTGATGCAAAAACCCACGATGAACAACATACCGAAAATAAAGTTAAATTTATCTATTTAAAGTGAAATGACGATCAAATCTAAACCAGCACTTGCAGGACCTCATCCGCCTCGTCCTGGTCCCGGCCCCACCCCCACCCCACCCACCACCCCCAACCCCCCACCTCCTCGCCACCCCACGCCCACCCTGAGGCCAGCAATGGAGTCAGGGACAATGTGGCAGAGAAAGGAAGGAGACAGGGAGACAGAGCTGCCACAGTCGTGCCAACACCCAGCCCTGGGCCCCGTGGCAGTCACCGCCCACAGACCCTGGGTGTCGGGGTGAAGGGTGCCCCTAGGTCCCAGCGCACAGGGGAGCCTCACGCTGTGGCTTCTCTAAGTGGCATGCCCTTGGGCCACCACAGGGCGGAGCCCGCGGGCTATTTTGGTCTCTGAGGAAAGCCCGGGAGGGGGCGAGGGAAGCGGCCAGACCCTCCTGGGCCTCCCTGTCTGACCCAGCGGAGCCCTCCGACTCAGGCAGGGCGTGGGGAGCCTCTGCGGTGGCCGCGCTGGGCGCCAGCTGCCTCGCTTGGATTCTGTCAGGAAACCCCTCCTCCCTTCTTTTTTTATGGAAAAGGAAACCAAGGGCCAGAGGGGGACGTCCCCGCGGGCAGCAGCTGGCAGGGAGAGGAAGGACCTCTCCAAAGGCCAACGGCTGCCCCGGGCCTCCGTTTCCTTCTCCATGGCCCCTGGGCCTCACGGAGAACGTTCTGGGTGGGTCTCAGGAAGAAATGACAACAGTCCCATTTTGCAGAGTTGAGACCAAGGCCCAGAGTGGCTGAATACTTTAGCTCCTGTCACACAGCGGGGAGGGACCGAGGCAGTGCGGGGACGTGGGGTCTGCCTGCGCCCAAGCTCTGTGCTCCCTGTACCACCCGTGGCCTCAGCCAACCAGCCTGACCCCCACCTGAGGGCCCTGGGACAGGCAGCTCCAGCAGGCAGGAGGCAGGAGTCCTTGGTCCCTCCCCGTTGGTGCTGACGTAGGGCAAGCTGTGTCCCCGGTCAGCACCTTGTGGGCCTGGGGTTAGGCGGGAAAGCCAGATGTGGCCTCCTCCCCATTGTGCTGACAGCCTGGTATGGGCAGGACGGCAGAGCCTGGGGACAGTCAGGGGATAGAAGGGACAGTAGGAAAAGAGAGTGAGCGCCAGGACTGAGGGTGCTGGGGGACACCGCACATCTCCCCCACCCTGCAAAGGGGAGAGATCACGGACACGAAGAGCCCTTCCGGAAGAACGCTCCAGAGTTCAGGGACTGCGAGCTCACTGTGATCACAGGCTGGTCTCTGTCACCATCCCTGAACGTGACTCCACGGCCCAGGCTGGCCGAGGGACCCGGCTTCCGGATAACCGAAGGTTCTGGCTAACAGAGGGGCCGTGCTCGCTGCGTGTGGGGGTGACCGACCTCAGAGTGAGGGCAGGAGCCTGAGCTTCACACCAGAAAGTGGGTGAGAACGGTGCGCGGGCTCAGCTCTCTACCCCAGACCACACCGGGCGTAAGTGGTAGCGGCTCCGAAACGGGGGCTAGTGGGTGGGGAGGAGATGCCAACTTCCGAACCTGCTGGGCACCTGCCTTTGGGTCAGAGCTTTACCGCTGTAGGGCATAGCGTGTCGGGGGTCAAAAGGCCCTCGGAGCCAATCCAGTCCACCCTGTCCCCCACCCCGGCCACGTATTGGTTCAATAAACACTCATTAACACTTAGCACCACCACGTGCCACAGGCGAACCAGAGAAGTCCGCCCGTCCGATCCAAACGATGAAAACATGCACTGAGCAGCCCGAGCACCTGGGCTGGGAGAAACTGCCCAAAGGAAGCCCTGAAGGCCGAGCAGGGGTGAAGGCCAAGCAGGGGTGAAGGCCGAGCAGGGGTGAGCTGGAGACGAAAAGAGGAAGAAGAGCTCTTCGGGTAGGCGTGGCCCGTGCCGAGCCCCCGGGCCATGAGAAGAGTGGTCTGATGGGCGTAAAGATGGCCCAAGGGGGGTTCCCTGGTGGTGGAGTGGCAAACCCCCGCCCCACACACAGAGGTGGCAGACAGCAGCCAGTTCCAGAGGGCCGTGCGAGTCACCTTAGGGAGTCTCAGTGCCACCCTGAAGGCTTGGGGAGCCACTGAAGGTTTTTAAGCAGAAGGGTAGCGTGATCGGATTCACATCCTAGAAACGTCGTCTGGATGCTATCAGGGGAAAGAGTCCGGGTGGGAGGCGGGTAAGGCTGAAGGCCAAAGCACCAACAGGGGCTGTCACAAGAGGGAAAATGTTGGTGGCCCAAATAGGGCGGTGGCAGCAAGGATGCCTGAGGATTCTATGGCTTTGAGAGTCATTCGGAACGTCAGACCTAGGGGACAGTGAGTATCTAGGCAGGGAGGAGCGGGGAGTCCAAATGGGTTCCCAGGGTCCCGCCTGGGTGGCCGGGGGGACCGTGGTGCATTTGCTGAGCTGGAGGACACAGGAGAGAAGTAAGGGACCGGTTGGGGACCCACTGAGCTGAGAGCCACAGAGGCCCCCGCGTGTTCTCGGCAGGAAACTGGAAATGTAGGTCAGGAGACAGCGGAGAGCACAGGGCGGAAGGCAAGGACGTGGGGGTGTCCGTGTGGGGACGTGGGCCTTGAATGACAAAGAAAGAGGTCCCGTGACAGCCCCTGGGGGAACCCCAGCATCCTACACACCACGGTGCTCGTGTCCCCAGGGCCTGGCACGTAGCTTGGCATTGAGGGACAGTGGGGGGCGGTATTTTCTAAAGGTGGCAGCTCCACCATCCCACGTGCTCTTCTTACAGTGCGACGCTGTGGCTGCGGTACAAGTGACACTGAGAGACTTCTGATGCCAGATTATAAAAGGGGACACTGTTTCCACCTGGATCTTTCTCGGGACTTGCACCTTGGCTTCCGAGGCTGGCAGCTCCCCTGGAGGGACCACGGGGAGAGGTCACACGGGGCAAGAGAGAGCTGCCTGAGGAGCTCCAGCAGCTAGAGTCCTCCCAGACCGGCCACCAACCCTGCCTTGAGCCGCCCCAGATGACACCAAGTGGAGCAGATGCCAGCTGTCCCCACTGAGCCTTGCCTGGATTGCCAGTCCGTGAGCAAAATGAACGTTGTTTAATCCACTGAGAAGTTTGTGGGTGGTTTGTGACCCAGCAGGACAGGTAGGCACTTCCTAAGTAAGTAGTGAATGAACATTCCAGGGCACGAAGAGAAAGTGGAGCTTGCAGGGGAGACAGGAGGGGTCAGGAGGTGGGAGGGAATCAGAGAGTGTGAGTGAGTGGTCCAAGGACACACAGCAGCCTGGTGGCCAAAACTTTAGGCCTGGTTTCCCTTGACCACTGCACTCGTATTTTGCCTCCATTTTCTTTCCTTTTCTTCCTTCCTTCCTTCCCTGTTGGGAATTTTTATCTTCCGGACCAGCACGCACACACACACACACGACGCTAGGAATGTGGAAGTAGAAAATGAAAACCGAGGAGAAAAGAAAGCAAACAGGCCAACGCGTTGCCATCTCTGACCCTCAAATCTGCCTGAGTTTCCCGGCATCTGGGGTGAAAAGGGACACAAGGTAGGTTACTCAGGTGTGCTTACGAGAGAGTAACACTTGCCAGGTCCCTGGTGAGTGGGTTTTCCCGCCACCAAGGCCACCAAAGCTCCCGTGGGAGGGGCGCTGAGTGACATCATGCCTCCTGTCAGGCTTTCCTTGTTGCTGTGCACGGCTGGTCCCAGAGCCCTGAGCCCAGAGTGTAGCCTGACAGTTTTTACAGAGAGAAGGGGACACGTCTCCCTTGCTGGGGCCACGAGCACCTAAGAATGTGTTAAAAATAATGATTCCAGACGCTTCCATCAGAGTATGGACTCAGGAGTCGGCAGCCTGACCGTTTGTCTCTTAGCAGTCACCCTCGGTGAGGCGGGTGCACATCCAGATTTGGGGTCCCCAGCCTAAGGCCATCGGACTTAAATCTCAGGAAAACACAGTAAGGCAAGGCCCTGCTGTCCTCCAGGGCCCTGGAGCACTTTGGAAACCAGACCAGGGACCAGCGGCTGCCTCCCCTTGGCTGTCTCCCGGCCGGACGTGTTGTCACCACGTCCTCGGATCGTCACGAGCTGGTGAGACATGACACAGTATCCCCACTTTACTGGTGAGAATGCTGAGCCCGGGAGAATGCGGCCATGGCTCATGGGCGGAGGCTCTGAGGTTCAAGGCCAGCGTGACCCACTTGGAGCCACTGAGCTACAGGCTGACATCAAGAAGAGGCCAGTCCTCCCAGCTGTGACACGCATCACAAACACAGCCCAGGTCTCACAGGTGGTGGTGTCACTAACATTCATTCCTTCCTTGAGCACCTACTATGTGCCAAGTCTCTGCCAGGTGCCTGGGACACGACAGGGAACCCTACCAACCCAGTGTCTTAACTCTATTTAACTATGTATTAACCATCATTTCTTTATTTTCCGTATTGTTGATGCTCAGGCATGACTGTCCCTCCCAGGTGGGCTCATTTCTGGAGGTGGTCAGTGTCCCCCAGCCTGCCGGCCCCCTCCCATATGCAAACCAACCGACCTTGACTCCGTACCCACAACTGCCCTCTCCACCTGGCTTCCCACACCAGAAGGCAATATTCTTCTGCCCTAATCATCCTAGGTACCTGGGGACCACCCCAAATTATTCCAACCAGCCAACCCTAAACCTGCTCATCTGCTCACCCTGCCTCACCTCCCTGGAGAACGACCAGAAAGGCTCTTGCCCGGGCTTCCCCCTCACTCTCCTGGCGGGCCCCGGTGCTTCCCCGTGTGGCCCTGCAGGGCCTGCCACGCCCCCTGCCCTTGGGAACTGTGAGTAACACTGTCTTTTGGGGGCAGCCATCGCTTCTGTTGGCTCCCCACACCTGAATAAAACCAAGAGCCCAGGGGGCACTTCAGAGCTCCCAGCTCTGTGCTCTTAGCCCACAGAAATGGTTCAAACCAGCTGATTTTTCAAAACAGGGGGTCCCAGGGAGCCCCAGCTCGGCTCTGGGGTGGGGGCGATCCCACATGGTGTGGCAACACCAGCACATGCAGCAGGGGCGGCCCGCGTCTCCCCACACACCGCAGGGCCCGTGAACGTGGACGTGGGAGCGATGAGACCGGAATTACAGAAGCGGGGACCGGAGGCATCCAGGACGACGTGTGGGAAAAGGTGGTTTTGTTCAACCTTTACAATTACGCTTTTGAGCAAAACCTGAGACTCCGCGGTGGCCTGAACCTGACACAGGGTTAAATACTGAGGTGGCAGATTTCCATCTGTGCACGGACCGACAAAAGCCTGGAGGCGTGGCCTCCAAAAGAACTAGAACGATGTCCCAGAAAGATGACTCAGGCTTAGCCACAATAATGCAAAACTCACAACCGAGCTCCCGGCAGGGATCCTGCTGGCTGGCGCCCCATTAGCACGCCGCAGCCCTTGAGCCCCAGTTTCCTGGTCTGTGAGGTGGGGCGTGGGGTGCAGAGATGCCCTCAGGCCTTGCCCCAGGGGCTGCCCCTCCACTCTGGGCCCTCCTCTCCTCCTGCCTTCTCCAGTCACAAACACCCTGGGTCTCCCTGAAGCTTTGACTCAAGTAAAGGCTCCCTCGTCTAGGGCCGTACCACCCAGAACGTGCCCAGTCACGTCGAGTAACGTCGCTCTCTTATTTAAAACACTCAGCCTGCCCCTCTGATCAGGTGGACCCACCTCTGCTCTCTTCTTGTCACCCACCCCACACCGGTCCCACTTCCTCAGCACCCCCTGCTGGATGCCCCCACCCCCAGCCCCCGGGCTGCGGATGCACAGGACACTCAGGAACCTTCTGCGTCCCCCAGGCCCCTACTCCTGTGAGCTGGCGGGGAGGTAGAGCCAGGGGCCACCTCCTCGTGCACATGGTGTGCACACAGGCACTCGAGGTGCAAGTGTGGATTCCTGTTCCCAGCAGAAACTGCTGTTCTGATTGCTGCCACCCGGGTTGGAAAGGGGAAGTGGGAGTCAGGGAGCAGCTGAGTGGAGGGTGGGGACCCAGGAAGAGGAGGAGGGGTGGAGGAGGGAGAGCTAGATCCTGGCCTGGATTCGGCCCGAGCCGAGCCGTGGTCTCCCTTCAGCCTCAAGCCGCTGAGCCTTTGCTCATGCTGTTCCTTGAACCAGGAAGGCCTCCCCTCCCCTTCTCCAAAACACCCTTGACTTTCAGTAGGGTTCTTTCCTTCCCTGTACAAATATCCAAGACCCCAGACGGCCACCCTGCTCTGCGAAGTCCTCGCTGAATGGGTTCAGCACCCCTCCGCCCCGCGGTTTATCGCTGAGTGCTGGTGGTGGCTGCTGGGTTTTCTGTCCCCCGTGCCCAGCACCTGGCCTGGCACAGATTTCACACTCGGGCACTCCCGGCTGCCCCCGCAGAGTGAGATGACAGCTCTCACTTATAATCTCCGCTCCCCGCAGCACGCCAGCACGTGCATGGCCCACGGCTGAGAGCGCGCCCGCCTCCGGCACCCAAGGGCCCGCTCCCAGGCGCCCCAGCCGGGCCCGCTCCCAGGCGCCCGAGCCGGGCCCGCTCCCAGGCGCCCCAGCCGGGCCCGCTCCCAGGCGCCCCAGCCGGGCCCGCTCCCAGGCGCCCCAGCCGGGCCCGCTCCCAGGCGCCCCAGCGGGGCCCGCTCCCAGGCGCCCCAGCCGGGCCCGCTCCCAGGCGCCCCAGCCGGGCCCGCTCCCAGGCGCCCCAGCCGGGCCCGCTCCCAGATGCCCGAGCCGGGCCCGCTCCCAGGCACCCCAGCCGGGCCCGCTCCCAGGCGCCCCAGCGGGGCCCGCTCCCAGGCGCCCCAGCCGGGCCCGCTCCCAGGCGCCCCAGCCGGGCCCGCTCCCAGGCGCCTGAGCCGGGTGGCACGCTTAGGACCCTGCACCCCGCAGCGCGCCTTGCGGCCTCATCCGCACAGGAATTGCCGGGGGAGCAGCAGCTTCCCAGGGTGTCGTCTCATGCCCCTGTCCACACAGGTAGAACTGGGATTCGAGCTCACGTCCTGGGCTCCTAGGGCAAGCAAGTTCTCCCGCCTGGGCCACGTTACTGAGAATACAGGTCGGCTCTTCCCTGCTCAGCCACGGCTCGCGGTGATGGCCGGTCCCCATCAGCAGGCGGACACTGACTTCCTGGGCTGCCCCGAGCACACCCACTGGTCTGTCATCCTCCCTGCCCCTGCCTTCTCTTCCCACTGCTGTCCACCCAGCTCTGGCTGTCTCTTCTGCTGTTTACGTCATTAAATAAAACATTCAAACACATAGAAAATACAAAGAAAGTTCAAGTCACCTTAAATCCCAAGAGACAATGTCTGTTAACATTCTGGTGACCACTCTTCCATCATGTGGTACATCCCAGACATCAAATGACTGAGTCAGAAGCCAGGGCCACCCGTTTTGTTAGCTTCCACCTTGTGCTTCTCCAGCTCAGCATTTTGCAATTAAAAAAAAAAAATACTAGTTAATTATTAACATCACACAAAAATGTATAAACCCAGCTGTTCTTGGAAAGCAGATCTGGCCATCCTGGGCTCCTGCATCTTCATGACAACAGTCAGCTAGAACTGAGGACCAACTGCCCACTGCATCGTGGACAAGTCTCTCTGTTTTGCCACAATCCCCCCCATTCCTTCTGTGTCCCCAAGTAGGTCCACTTCCCTCGTTGACTGACTGCCTGACTCCTGTGAGAATTCCTGCTGCAGACATCTATAATAATGTTTATCAAAGACTCACTCCATGCCACCACCATTCAAACATGCTTGATATGGGTTAACCTGTTTAATTCTCACAGCAACAATATGAGGGAGGCACTATTATTATCCCCATTTTACAGGGGAGGAAACTGAGGCTCAGGGAAGTGACATCAATTGCCCAAGACCATGATGAGAAAGTGGCCATGCTGGGATCTTAACCCAGGCTACCCGGCTCCAGAGTCTGCCTCCGACCCCCATGCTATAGACACATGCACTCATTGCTATGTTGAAAGTAACTTTCAGATCAATCATATAGTCTAGGGTTGTCTGTGTAATGAAAACAAAAGAAAACAGAAAAGACAAAAACTTACCCCGGAATAGTAAGAATGGACATCTGCTATTTTTATCTGGTCATTTTTCCTCTCTTTAAGGAACTACCCTCCTTCTGGTGGTTCTGGTGGGGTTGTCCGTCCCCTCACCTCCCTTCTGACCACTGAGGCTGGAGATGTAACCCAGGCCTGACCAATCATGGCATTTCTCCCATACTGTTACAGTGATTGGTCCAGAGATGGGCACGTGGCCCAGGCCTAGCCAATCAGAGTCTTCCCTGAGAACATTTTTGGTAAGCCCTCTTTCTGAAGCCAAAGGTGGTTTGGTGTGAGCCTGGAGCTGTCTGCAGCTGGGCTGACTACACTGTTAGGAAAACCCATCTAAAGCCAGACAAAGAGACAGCAAAGACAGACTGAGAGAATCGGGGGGCAGGGGGAGAGAGAGAGAGAGAACATTTGAGAGAACTAGGCTATCTCCAAGGCCCACCCCATCCCTGACTCTCCAGGAACTGAGCCACTTTAAGCTAGACTGACTTATGCTTACTTAAAATTAAAAGACTGAATTCTGCATCATCATTATTCTCTTTAATGACTCACGTTGGGCCGTCGTCCGCATGCAGCGTAATTCATCACCCGTTCAGCCCGGATGAGCGTTTTGACTCTCCCCCAACTCCCTGGTTATCGGCGCTGCTGGGAGGAGCCTCTGTGTGTTCACCCACATGTGTGGAATTATCTCATTAGGGGCAATGTCCAGATGGGAATTTAAACATCCAAGTGTGCTCCCCTGCTCTTGATCCCCCTCTCCCTGCCTTTGGTTTCCTGAACCCTGGACCCTCCCTGGGTCCAACTTCCTTCTGTCCCTCCGTGCTACAGGCTCCCCGGAAGTCTTGTGGCCAGACCTAGACAAGGAGTGACAGGTCTGGGGGAAACCGGGCGTATTTGGAGAACCCGTTGCAGCTGGGATCTCACAGGCCAGACCCCTAGCAGTCCCAAGATGCAGGGATGTCCCATCTCCCAGACAGAGGTTGTTTCTAATTTCAAGTCATGAGAAAAAAAATGAGAAATCAAGAGAAAATTAGGAAGGGGAGGGACCTCGGAGGTGAATCATTCCAACGCACATCCTGCCCACCACGTGCCATGTCCCGCCCAGCTCAGCTGAGTCAACTGTGGGCCCCACGAGCACTAGGATTTTTGCCAATATTGTGCCAATGCCAAGAACAGTGCATGGCACATAGTAGGTCTTTAATGATGGTCAACCGAATGGATGGATGGATGGGTGGATGACTCTAACTGTGCAGCTCAAATGGGTTCAAGGTCAGGTTTCCCCCCTAGTTCTCTCTCTCTAGGTCTCCGTTTCCCCGAGTGTAAAACAAGGTCATTGAATTAGAACCCCTTTAGGATCCTTCCAGCTGCCTTGCCCTCGAGCTAGCTGGGTCCAGGAGAGGAATTCTGAGCTTCTGGGCAAATAGAAAGCACCACCCATGTGGTTTTACTATGATTAAATTCAAGTGCTGGACCTTTCCTCTCTCTCCCTTGAGGGTGGGCAGGCCGCTGAACTTCTTTCTACATATTGGAAGTGATGCTTGCACAAGTCAGAGTGGGAATGAAGGCAGGCAGTGCAAGGCTTGAACCTGAGCTCTGCCTCTTACTGGCTGTGCGACCCTGGGCAAGTGACTTAACCTCTCTGAACTCAATTTTCATATCTATAAAATAAGGATTATAATGCACTTCATTGGGTTGTGGAAAGCTTAAAAGAGATGATGTGCGAGCACTTAACACAGTGCCTGGCATGTGGTGAATACTCCATAAGTGGTAGTGGTGTTAGTTTGGGGACCTCCCGGACCCCACGTCTAGGGACTGCTACGTGTTGTCCCACCACCACTACGGACCTCCACATAGTGCACGTGGAGGAAGCAGAGCTCCATTTTGATAAGAAGGGCTGACCTCAGGCCAGAGAGAGGCTCAGGAGGATCCCTTTAAGGGGAGCTCTTCCCATCTTCATCCCTCTTTCTCCCTGAAATTCAGGCGCAATGGCTGGAGATCAGGCAGCCACGTGGGACCATGAGACCTTAAGGATAGCAACAGAAAGTTAGAAGAAGCCAGGCTCCCTGAATACCAGGCTTCTATGAAGGGAGTCCTGTATTACCCACCTTCTTTCTCTTAAGAGAGAAATATACCTCTAATTTCTTTAAGCCGTCGAATTTGAGTTTTCTGTTTCATGTAAACAAACCTAATCTTATCTGTTTCCATTTTGTAGATGACAAAAATAACAAGGCTTAGAGGTGAGAGGTTCACACCACTAGTAAATGCTGAGTCTGTATTGGAACCCAGGTCTCTAGGGCTCCCCTGCCCCCACCCACAATGAGAGGGCCCTCCCTCCCAGGCGACCTGCCCACAGGCTATTAGATACGACCAGGGCTGTGAAGGCAGAGGGAAAGGAGGTGTCACCACGGGCTTCACAGAGGAGATGGCATTTGAGTCAGGTCCTAGAGAACGAGGTAATAACAACTGAACCATTCAACCAGCCCTTCAGACAAAGTCCTAGATGCCAAAATGCAGCCCTGGGCAAGGTACGTCCACCGGGCCTGGCACGTGTCAGGGACCCGAGACCCTCCCCAGGTTCAGTGATTCACCAGGAGGATTCACAGAACTCAGCATATACAAGGGGGGGACCCAAAACCCCCAAAATTTATTTATAAAAAATTGTGGATTTATTCTTACAGGTTTAAATTTCAGTCACCTTGAAAGTACTCTCCAGTGGATGTGATACACCTGTCAGGACACTTTTTCCACGGCTCAAAACCCTTTCTGAATGGATCGATTTGGGTGCCTTTTGGTGCTTCTGCCGTTTCGTGTCACCTCTTCCACGTCAGCAAAACGTTTCCCTTTGAGGACTTTTTCATCCGGGGAGAAAAATAAAGTCTCTCAGGGTGAGATCAGGTGAATAGGGAGGGGGGCACGGGGGTCAGGCCATTTTGGGTCAAAAACTGCTGAACACTCAGCGCGGTGTGGGCAGGTGCGTTGTCATGTCACATGTCGTTCGTGTCAATCACACCCGTCGTGACATGGGCAAACGCATTGAAAGAGTCTCCAAAAAATGTTCACTGAAGCCGAACGCAGCCTCTCCCAACCACGCCAGCTGGTGCCCGGAGGCAGATGGGTCCCTAGGACACTCACCCAGCGGGGGAAGCCTGTGCTACAAGGGGACCGCCCTCCAGAAGATACTTTGGGTTTGGGGGGGTTACCCCTCTCATAGTCTTACCTGTCGTTACGATCTATTACAGCCAAAAGACACAAAGCCCAACCAGCAAAAAGAGCGAAGGCCAGAGGACACCAGGCGTGAGCTTGGTCCTCTCCCAGTGAGTCACACGTCAGTCACTTCATTCCTCCAGCGACAAGTTATGAAAACACATGTGAGGTGTTGTCAACCAGGGAGCTCTGTAGAGACTCGGAGCCCACGGTTTTTCCCGGGGGCTGGTCCCGTGGGCACCCGCGGCCTAGCACGTACCAAAACTGCAAACTCCCAGAGGGAAAGCAGGTGTTCGGCATAAACCATAGTGTTTGCACCAACAGTGGAGGCACAGGGAGCCACCCCTACCGGGAGATGGCGGGAACGCTCCCGGAGTCCACGTGCCCAGACGCCGAGGGCCGAACCTACAGGCAGGCCTTTCTAAGGACAGCCGTCTCCGACTTGCTAGGCTAACACTTTCTTGCACAGGGCATGACACCTTTCTCCCCTTTTCTCTCTTTGAAGTGACCCAGGAAATGGATTTCGGTAGAGAAAAATGTAGTTTACCATGGAGATAATTTCAACAAGTTTCCTAGAAAATTACCTTGAGTTATGCAGGAACCTGTTGGAGGGGACAGGGAGTGACAGGTTCAAGGCACCCCGAGAGCACTAGACTGGCACTTAGTGGGCCTGGCTTCTCGTCCTGAGCTGGCCACTAACTTGAGTTCCAACTTAGCCGAGCATGTCCCAGAAATGAGCCTCAGTTTTTCTCCTCCGTGAAATGAGGGCACTAGATCTCATGTGTATCAGTGAGCTTTCGCTGCGTAACAAACCACCCCAAAAGTTGATGACGTAAGCAACAAACATTCACAATTTCTCAAGTTCTTTGGGACAGAGACCTGGGTTGGGCTCAGGTCAGCGGCTCCTCTTGCAGTGTTGCCTGGGCTCACTCACGAGGCTGTAACCAGCTGGGCCTTCCTCCATGCGGCCTCCCATCCTCCAGGAGGCTACCCAGGCTGGTTCCCATGGCAACCGGGCAGGGGTCCAAGAACAAGGGTGAGAGCTAGAAAACCTCTTAAGGCCAAGCCTCCAGAGTCATGTAACATCACATTCTGGTAGTCAAAGAAAGACACAGCCCAGATTCAAGGGGAGAAGACGTAGCCCCCACATTTGACGGGAGAAATGGCAGCATCACAATGCCAAGGGGCGCGGAAGCGGGGAGGGGTGGAAATCGTAGCCCACCTTTGCACTAACCACACCATTGTCTGTGAGTGCCCACTATGTCCCTGCACCTTCCGCACGTGACCGCTCTCCGTCTTTTCTGTAACCCTTTTACAGGTAAGCACACCGAGGCTCACCGCAGATACGTGACTTGCCCAAGTGCACACAGTGGTGAGTGACAGAGCTGAAAGTCACACAGCCAGTCTGGCCTCAGAGTCCGTATGCTGCCACAGAAGAGCTACAAAGGTGCGTCAGCTCTGACGGTGAGTTTCCAAGCAGCCTAGGGGAGAAGGGGAACTGGGCCCTAGGCAGGTAAAAGCCGGACGTTCCACTGAGGAGAGGCAAAGCCCTTCCAATCACTGAACTGATTTTCCTTTTCTCAAGGGAGAGTTGATGAAAGCCAGCTGTGGGTGGACTCTGCGGCCACCAGGTCCACGATGAGTGAGCCTTCAGTTCACGTGGGGAGGCTGCGATGAAACGCCCGTTGTCCCGTGGAGAAGGTTCTGTCCTCGGGTAACGCCTCGCTCTACGCGTGTGGGCGTGTGTCTCTCTCTGTCTCACTGTCCTTCTCTTTGTACCCCCTTCTCTCCCTCGGTCTCTCCCTTGCCCACACCCAAAATGCAGAGTCCCTGCTGCTCTAAACTCTGCTGGTTTTTAGGAAGTGCTGCTGCTACGTCAAAAGCCTGTGCACCAGCCCCGGGCAGGACAGGACTTCCTCCCCACAAGGGCTGGGCGGGGCGAGCGGGAAGAGGCCCCCGATGCTGCGGAGGTGACAAGTCTCTAATCGGCCAGCCCAAGTAGCAGCTGGGTCTGTAGGCAGCAGGAGCTCGGGCCACCCTTCCCCGGGGGCTTCAGAATGGACTTGTGTCACCCAGGTAAGCACCCGAGGCCAACCTCTCTGGGCCTCAGTTTCCTCTTCTGTAGAATGGAGATAATCGTGCCCATCTCACAGGATCCTGGGAGGAACCAATGTGCAAACAGATGTAAGGAGGGTGGGAAAGGCAGAAGCATGCAGCCAATGTTTACGAGCTCAGGCTGGCCGCCAAGCGGTGTCCCAGGTGCTGGGAGTGCTGTGGACAAAGCAGGCACTGTCCCCGCCCTCCAGAGGGGAGACGGACAATAAACAGATCAATGTCATCTGTCAGGTGGTAACAAGCAGAATGAAGGAAGATGGGAGAGGGTCGGGGGGAGGCCTCAGGAGGAAAGGGAGTGATCCTTGTGGGTTTCTGAGGAAAGAATATTCCAGGAAGAAGGAATCCCCAGGGCAAAGGCCTAGAGGTGGGAGTGAGGAATGTTGCTCGCAATAAAGGTGACAATGTTGATAACAGTGATGCCGACCTGGGTGGCACAGGGCACTGTGGCCCCTGTTTGACCTTTGGGGGATGCAGGTGGCCTTTGGGAAGGCTAAGGACACCACCTAGAGCCCATAGAGGGGGCCAGCAGGCGTGAGCAGCAGGGGGCCATGGCCGAGACCCTCCAGGTACGCAGGACTATGGGTCTGGAGGGAAAGAGAAAAGAAGGGAATGAGGAGGCGGAGGGAAGAGGGGCCAGGTCTCTGTGCCCTGCGTCTCAGAATGTCCCAGCATTGCCTGGGATTCCAGAAGACAGGGGCTGCCAGGAGCTGTGTGGTTGCCCAGGTCCAGAGGCGCTCGGCCCGGTTAGCGGCAGAACCCTTTCCGCGAACAGAACCTACCGCAGAGCAGCCAGACCCCACCCCCGGGCCTGCCCTCTCCCACCAACCCATTTCCACAGCCCATTTCCAGGCCGAACAAAGACCCGATCCCTCCCCGTGTCCGGTTGGCCGGCCCAGTGCTCGCCCCTGACCCCCGGCTCCTCCCGTGGGCTTCTGGGGGCGGGGCGCTCAGGGGGCGCGTCTTAGGCGGCCACTCCAGGGCAGGGGGAGACCCAGCAAGGAGCCGCGCCTGGCTCAGAGTCACAGCACCTGCACGGGGGCGCGGAGACAGAGAAGTAATCTGCACACGCCCGTCTTCCCGGCATTGTCGCTGTTCTTGGTGGCCTTCACCTGCGGACGGACGTCCTTAGGGACAGGGATGGCTGTCCTCACCATGCAAATGAGGAAGCGGGCTCACCGTGGTGAACGGGAGCCAAGAACTCACTTGACTTGACCAAATCCAGGTGTTCAGTAAAGGGAAGAATAGGGACAAGCCCCCGACGAGAGCGAGCCCGGGTAGCCGGGGCTGCAGGCAGCGGGGAGGCCCGATGGGGAGTCGCTAGAAGGAACTGGTTTCAATGGGGTCAACACAGGCAGCCCGTTGGGAGATGTGAGGCCTCCACTGATGGGTTCTTCTCTTCATTCCTCCGTTCTATACACAGTCCTCTAGTGTGCAGGCCCTGTGCTGTGCAATGCTGGGCACAGCAGTAACCAACCCTGGGGAGCTGCTGGTCTGGGATGGGGGCAGAGGGAGGCGGATCGGCCAGACAGCGGCCCAGGGCAGATGAGCACATGGGCACAAACCCGGAGCATGGGAGGAAGCGACCCTTTCCAACCGGGCAGGGGAGATCTGGGAAGACTTCCTGGAGGAAGAAGGGAAGCTCACTCCTCTGTTTCCCAGACTGGGTCCCAATCAAAGTGTCTCCATGGCCGGGTGATGACCCCTCTCTGAGCTCAGATTCCTCATTTATGTGGGCACCGTCATCCTGGCCTTACCTAGGTGATGAATGGGGATTTGGAGTTAGCCAGACCTGGCTCAGGTCCCAGTTCTGCACCAATCTGCCAGTGGTCATGATGGGCCTCAGTTTTCCCACCTGTACAATGGGCAGGTCTGTGGTAAAGTTCCCCCCAGGGCTGCCTCCCCTCCTCCAGTCATAGGCGTGTGACATCAGGAGCAGGTCAAGCCCCCCTCCCCCAGGACCTGCCAGGAAGGTGAGAGGTCCAGGCAGCAAAGGCCTAGCCCCACCAGAGGCAGCACTGGGCTGGTGCTGGGAGGACTGAGGGCTGCAGTTAAAAATAGAGGCAGCTCACCCACTGGGGGGAAGCCACACACACCATGCACACTGCACCCGCAGGGCGGGCTGGGGCGGGAGCAGCTCCCCCAGAGACGCCCGTTGCCCCAGTGGCCCTCCCACAAGATTCTGAGGAGCCTCTGTCCCCAGGGCCCCAGGATAGCGCCCTCCTCCTGCCCGGGAAAAGGGGAAGCAAGGCCAGCTGTCCTGGAAGTGGGGGCTGCAAGCAGAAGGATTTCTAAAAATATGACTGGAAAGAGGAAGAACAGAGGGGAAGTGGGGAGCAGAGGGGGTGACGGGCGGGCGGGCACCAGGCCTCCGGCGGGCCTCACTGAGCCCTGGGGACAGAGGGCAGCCCCAGCCGGGCGTGGGTGGGGCCGGAGTGGAAGGTCCCGCCCCTGGGAGGCGTGAGGACCCCAGAGCCCAGCGGGACCTCCCGGGGCTGCACTCAGGGCGCAGCAGGCGGGGCGTCCGCACCGTGGGACATGGGACCCTGCTGTTGTCTCCTGTCCTGCTTAAATGGGACGCCTGGTCCACCTGGGGTCACAAAGGTCATTGGGGTGACGATGGTTCTTACCGTGCCCCGTTTTTCTGTTGTCGTTTTATTACTCTTGCTATTACTATTATTAAAAACCCACCCCCTGTGAGGTGCCCGGAATCAGAAGTGGCCGTTCTCGGCCTGAACCTCAGTGTCCTTGTTACCAGAAAATGGGCCCTTCTCGGCGCGACGTCCTGGTCCTTGTGTCCCGAACAAAGAATTGATCGAGACACGGAAATAAAGTGGTGACGAGGTAGTGTATTAGAAGTGGAGAGACCCTCCAAAGCCGTGAGAGGCCCAAGCAGGCAGGTGGCTCAAGAGGCTTTGGGGGTTTTATTCTCTTTACTTGTAAGGGGTGACGCCTATCTGGGGGAGGGGCCTTTTGCTTGGCATCCTTGATTGGCAGGGAGCTATGACATCACCTTTTTACCTGCACATGTTTCTTTCCAGAACTCGATCGCCTCCTGTGAGTGCCTATCTCGGGGCAAGGATTACTAGAGAAGGGTGACATCAGGGTGGAGATTATTCCAGCAAGCCGGGTCCCATGGGAGGGTCCCGAGCTCTCCCCTATTCTACCTGCCTGCCTTACTTTCCTCTTGAGAGGCGTGATCCCCCTAAATCTCTACGCTGAGGGACTGGAAGTCTCATCTTCATGTGCTTTGTGCTGAGTGTGGTGGTTGTCCCTATCTGTCAGGGATTCAAAGAGCTCTCACCCCATCTGATCTAAAAGGGGAAGGGCTCCCGAGATCCGCCTGGGAGTCAGTGTTGATTTCTTTGGTCGGGATGGGCTGGAGGCCTTGCTGGGGCATCATCTGTATCCTAATGGCCCCTAGATGAGGATAACTTGATTCAGTTAATAGCTTTAAAAGCACTGCCTGAGAAGCAGGCCTCAAAGCCATGGACACAGGGCCGCTGCGTGACGAAAGTCCGTTCAGCCCCACGGAGTCCGCAGCCTGTTGACGCGTGGCTTAACCGGCCATTCAGGTGTCACCACCTATCCAGGAAAGGCCTGAGGATGATATAATCAACGAGTACAGATTACAGTCATCAGGATAATTAGTTAAAGTCTAGCAAGCACAACTCACAAAAGTTCTGCCAGCACAAATCACAAATTTTAGGATGGTTAACTAAGTCTGGAGACAGGGACCATTTTGGGAATATAGTTAGCAAACATGAATTACAAGTCTTTCTGAATGATTAACTAAAGCCGGGCAAAGGATATCCTGGGAGATCGGGACTAACAGCCTGTGGTTGAAGTTTTGGGGTAGTATTCTAAAGTAGGGGGCAGGATCAAGACACTCCATGATTTAGGCCAGGAGCAATCTATTGTGTAAGGCTAGAG